>LT727936.1:213379-225257 GCA_900157175.1 Oithona nana
TGCCGCGACCCGGGATCGAACCGGGGACCTTTAGATCTTCAGTCTAACGCTCTCCCAACTGAGCTATCACGGCACTTCTATCAATAATGAGTTCTAGACCCGAATAGATTCTTAATGCTAATTTAACAGGTTTGTGACATCAGCAACATCTTGGATTAGAGAAAAAAGGAAAACGGTACAGCAAGTGACCTACTGCACTTCAAGAGTAAAAGCAATGAAGCAAAGCAATGAACAAAGCGGCTATTTTATTGTCGTCTACAAGAAGTGTTTTAGAAGTATCTTCTGATGTTATTTGGCATTCTCTGGACTACTTGTTTCTCCACAGTGATGGCCACGACACAACAGATGACCATTGCAGCTCCAGAAATAGCCAAGATGGAAGGTGTCTGCAATTAAGAAATGATGGATTCAATTAGTGCGTCTCTTTTCTAAAGTTTCGTTAAGCAATTTTTCTGCTGCACCTGTTTTAGAAATGTGATTGTTATCGCTCGATTGGAAGGCGAAACAGAAAATTACAATTGACATTCAATACATCATTTTTGTATGAGCGAGTGAACTGAGCTTCATTTTTTGAGGTCAAATGAACCCGAAACTAAACCAAATAATTTCAACTATTACAGTAGATTACCGATTTAATACCCTCTCCTAATTTAGGCCCAATCCTAATTAACGCTAAAGATTTAAGCCCTGGGCGTTAAATACGTAAACACCTTAAAATTATGTATTGATTGTGAGTTGTAATCTTGTGTTTCGTTTTCCAATTGAGCGACAAAAATCACACTTCAAAAACAAGTTCAACAGAAAAATTGCGTAGCGAAACTTTAAAAATAGGATATTGACAAAATGTTATGTAGCAGTTTTCTTCATGATGATGCTGCGTTACTGATGGAGGTAAATGAGTGAAACGGCACGTTTGTTACCATTTCACGGTTAGACTTGTACTTTTGTTCCGCTCTTACTGATTAGTCTTAGAAACTTACTTCACCCATAACTGTAGTTTGAATGATGTAGCCTAAAACAATTTCCACCACAGGTGTTAACACACTGGCCAAAATCGGGTTTGCCAACTTGATGGACAAGGTCGAAAATAGTGTTCCAGTCAAAGACAGTGAACTTTGCAATGCCAGTTCACCCCATTCAGAAGCCGGAATATCCGCGATATGTTGGGAAATGAAGCGTTGTTTAGGATCAAAACTGCAAGCCACTAATCCAACAGGAATGCAAATGGCTCCACACCAAAATAGCAAAACTGAAGAGTCAATTGTAGGACAAGCTGCAATAGCTACATTGGCTATGGCACCGAAACAAGCAACACCTAGAGCTAAAAGAACTCCGACAAAGTACATGTGGCCGTGAGGAATAGCTGATCCTGATACTGTGGGGTCTTGTCCTGCAATCAAAACAGTATATGACCGCGATTGAATCAACCGATTTGTTGATTCTAAAAAGTTACTATCAAATCAGTATGTGACCGCGATTGAATCAACTGAAATGTTGATTCTTAAAGGTTACTATCAAAATAGTATATGACCGCGATGGAATCAACTGAAATGTTGATTCTTAAAGTTACTAAGATGATTGAAGTGAGTCAAGTAACCGCAAAAACACGAGTTCGCGGTCAATAATCGTTAACACGTGCCGTTAAAGCTCGTAAAACTGAAAAATTGCTTGAATACCTGTCCAGAAATCTAGTGTAAATAGTGTCATGTTGCCTCTATCTCCTCGAGTATCATCTGCTGAAACATCCCAAAAGGCTGATGATGTCACATTGCCGTCATCTTTGGGTGGAAAAATGAACGGTGGGCGGACAATCAAAACAATGCCTGCCATCAAAATCATGGCAAACGAGATTTTCCACATTTTGATTTTTGTTCTGAAACGTGATAATTTATGTAAATAATCCATTCTTTATACAAAACTAACTCGCGAAAAAATATATTTTTGCAATGTTTGAAAATAACCTCAAAAATCTACTTTCAATTTTCGCGCTAAAATGTGCATAGTTTTTGCGCGAAAATTCAAATTTACCCATGTTGAGTTTTGTCACGAAAATTCAAATTCACCTATATTGAGTTTTGCACATTTTAGCGCGAAAATTAAAATTCAAATCGTTTCGCTCGTAACGTCTTAAAAGTGACTTTTTTAGTCATTTTCAAACAACGTGACTTACCCCAAAATGAAGATGGAAAATACCATTGTGAATAATGGAATAGTAAAGAAAATCGTGATTGCATCACCCAAAGGCATCAATAGTAACGATGAATAAATACAGACCATACGTAAAGCAGAAAATATCGCCTAAAAACAATCTTTAAAACTTTTGAAAAGATTGCAAAATAGGTGAAAACTTACGTTTGTCATCATGTAAACTTTGGCTTTGAAAGTTGTTCCTGTTGGCCAAAAACTGTAATTTTTAAAAGTGATCCACAATGAATTGGTCAACATTTGGAGAAAACATCGCATCAATAAAACTTCAACATAATCCAATTGGAATCTTTGCAAGACTGAATCACTTCCGGTGAAACAACAACCTGCCATTAAAGCGAATGAACATCCAACTGTGACTTTCAATCCGGTTGATCTTCTACGGTAGAATGTATCAAATCTGCGATACATTCTGTGAAGTCGTTGACGATAATCACGATAATTCCTTCTTCTGTTATTCAAGTAAGAATATCTGACAAAAATGAGAATTAAATTCTTATTTTTTCCCATAATAAAAATTCAGAAAAAAAAATTCGAAAAAAATCGGGAAAATTATTTTACTTTAAAAAAAAAACTAAGAAAACATTTGTGAAAATTTGCGAAAAAAAACTCGTGTATTTTTTTTTAGATCCAAGCTGCACATTGCAGAACTCCTTTTGTTTTGACGAATTTTTTTTTTCAAAGTTCAAAAATGACGAAAAATTTACCCAAAAGCCCCAATCAGTGTTTCCGGTGTCATTCCTTCCGGAATTTCTTCTTGAGTAGGGGATCCGGATAGTCCGGAATCTTCATCTTCTTCCGGAATAGCATCTTGCGGCAAAAGAAGTTGTCGTTCTGTTGCTTCTTCAGCTTCAGATTCTATAGATACCGTTCGGGTCAATTCTGGATGATGTGGAAAAGACATCTCGATTCTTGTCTATCCACGTTACGACTAAATTCCAGTCTCTTATAATATTTTAATGTGCTCAATTCCAAATAGTAAACAATCTTTTGTATAAGTGCAGACAATTTCAAATCCCTCGATTATTTATACTTTGATATACATAGAAAAAAATATTTCGTAATAGTCTGATTTGAAAATTATTTGTTTGAACGTTTCGATCAAGATAAACTTTGCTTTGTATATTTTAGAAGTCAAGTTTGGAATTTATTTCTTGCCACATTTTTCTAATTCTTCAAAAGACAAGAATGCCTTAGTACAATCTAATTTTCCGTTAAACACTTTGATGCTTTTGATTTGTCCAAATTGCTTGTCTTCTTCCAAATTCGAATTGATGATCATTTTTACTTGGTTGGAAAATTCTGCAATTGGTGAGCCTTCAAAAATCGGATTTCCATTCACAAATACTTCCAAAGTCAAGTCTGAATTTTTGATGGATTGCTGGATTTTCAAGTAGTAACTTTGGTCATTTTGGACGTTAATTTGTAGGTTTGGCTCTTGAACATTCAAAAGTAAAACATTTTCAAAATCCAAATATTCAAGATTCAATGTCTCAATAGAGTCAGTAAATCTTAGAATTTCCACTACATCTTCAGCATTTCCAACAAAATTAGGATTGATTTTCAAGTAGATATCAATCAGAAATTCTGGTCCAAAAGTACTAAAAGTTGCTAATTCTTCCTGAGCTTTTGATAATTGAGATGGGTCAGTAACTATCAATACATTTCCTGAATCAAGTAAATCACATTTGTCTCCAGTGTATCCATCATAACAGTGACACTTTCCAAACTTGCAAATACCTCTGTCACTACATTCAGCAACATTGCCTTGACACTCATGCTCTTTAAAAGTCAGAATTTAGAACTTGAGCGCACGCCTAAGCGAAGAAAACGAGGATGCGAGCGAAGCGAGCTTCCGAGTTCCGTTTATGAAATATGAGTATTAGCCTTAGCGAATGATTACCTGGTCTGTATTCCCTTTTATGTGAACAAACATAAGGGAATTTTTCATTGAAATTCTCCAATTGCAATTGACCCCATTTGGGATCAAAAACCAAACCCATCCGATTTTTACCCATGTCATAATCCAGACCGAAAAATTCAAAATCCAAAGGAGGAATTAATTGCCCATATTCGTGGATTTTGGTCAAATCCACGTAAGAATTTGGTGGCACTTGATGTATTTCATACCAATTTCTATTGAATTGGATGGCATTCAACCGGATTCTTTCATTAAAGTGAGATGTTGGGCTTTGATATGGATCCTGAAAAAATTCCCTTAATTTTCCTAGTGTCAAAAGTAAGCTAGGATTTTCTTTTAGTTCTTGTTGTAATATTTTGGCGTTTGGTTCAACTCGGTTTTGGCAACCACGTAAAGCATTGAAGAAATTCTCTGGCTTTTTGCCAAATCTAAAGCAAAAACGACAAAAATGCCAGATCAAAAAAATGCTTTTTTGAGAGCAAATTACTTGTAGCAAATGTCATTTGCTGGTTTCCAATTCAAGGGACATCTACCTCTCAAATACTTTTCAGTATTCTTAGCATGATATTCAGCTTTTGAATTGGGAAATAGTAAGACAAGTACAACCACAAAGATTGTCGTCATTGTCACAACTGAAATAGCAACTGTGATGCTGAATTTATGAACACTTGTTCAATGATTTCAATCTTTTTGATGCAATTTTAAACAACCTCGAAAATCATGGTGTGGACACTATAATTCTAAATATATTTTAAGGTTTTTGTTGATGCATGAATGATGACTAACACACACAATAATGCATGATTTTAAACTTGTATTATTACATAGGATGGAAGAATTTTGTGTTTTTTAAAGGAGGGCGGAACAATGATTACGAGACACAACAAATGCAGATTTAAAGGCTACTAAAATAGAGTCTCTAATTTTCATCCTGCTGCAACTCTTTCTTAGTTTTCGCATCTTGTTCATCAGCAGCACGAACATCTTTGCTAACAAAAGTTTTCCCCATCATTTCCATCACCGCTTGAGCTTCTGGGTCTAAGTCCAACGCAGATTTGCGGATGCCATCTTCATCTTCCAACTCCGCTTCTTCTCCTGAAAGATTTATTTGATTACAACGAAACAAAACTTTCTTTTTAACCTTAAAATTAAGCTTACCAACTGCCCAAACTTCCAGGTGATCATAATGGAAATATTCACTTTCAGACAACTGTGGACTAGAGTAAGATGAGCAAGATGGCGCACAACGCGCTTTCCCATACTCGGAATCGATCCAGAGTCCAAAGTAATCCAATTGTCCGCCCATTCCTATGCCATTAGGCATAGTTTTTGCCTTTAAATTCATGTACTGGTAATTTTCATTGAAGGAAGTTGCTTCATAAACATAGGCACGTGGTTTCAAAGTGAACAGGAAATTTTGGTTAGAACCGTAGAATTTGGGTCCGATTTTCCAGGATTCTTTGCTAAAACCACCTAGAATGTGTTTAGATCCTTGTTCCCAAAGGATTATCAGGTTAGGACCTTTATTGAGCAGTGAATTAGATAGCTTAGCAAAGCTTTCACCATGCATCCTGTAATCATACAAAAATTAGATGGATTTTGGAGTCCAAAAATGACAGAAGTTGTACCTAGAATGGAATTGTAATCTCCACTGAGATCTATACTCATGTGGTAAGGCAGCATTCAAAAACACAACCTCCAATGGCTTCAATTTAGTGTTGCTTTTATCATCCAAATTGATTTCTGTAGTAGGCACCAAACTGGGCTCTAAAGGCAACCCAAAGGATTGGGCCAAACCATGTTGCATTATTTTGTCAAATAATGGTGCATTCATTACCATCCACCTTTCAACTCCATCCAAATCAAATTCAGGATCATTTTCTGGTTTTTTATGAAGGCAGGATTTTTTGGATTCACCAGTAAACACCAGGTCATGAAGTAAACTTTGAGCCAGGGTTGCAGAAGACTTTTCTTCAGTTGATTTGCTGGTTTTAGTCAGCAAAGAATTCAAAATCTCAGACATGTCTTCAATGAAAGCCAATAGTTCAGAGGCCTGAAAAATACAACGAAAAATCGTCAAATTGAAGAGACATCTACATTGTTTAGCTATAATATTATGTATGTACAAACTTTCACGATTTTTTTTTTACTTTTCATTTTTTTGCTAAATTCCTGTCCAAAACATGTTGGGATTTCTGGTACATGATTTTTGGCATGAAAATTCATATATTTTGAAGCCACATTGTGGAAAGCCAAAAAATCATACAAAAGGTCCAAAAATGGTTGATGGTTGCTTTTCCAATTAAAGGAAAGCCTTGATGTTGCTAGGCAGATCGGTCGCGGCATTCATTCCTTATATATCTCATCATCTCATGCATGATAGCATGCACCACTACCCAATAGACATTTCATTCAGAAATACCACAAACCCCAGCAACTACTCAGAAAACTCTGTTTTCCCGCCAAAAACGCAATAGAATATGAGAACCAATCAAAAAGTCTCATTTTACAACATTACGAGCGAAGCGAGCTACGTTTATTTTCATAATAAATATATTTTAATTTTCGCGCCAAAAATCGGTTGGTTTCATCTCTGTCTTTCCAAGAATGTTACGCTCGCTGTGTATTTGTCTAGACAAAAAGCCGCTGTACTGCATTACTTTAATGCTTCAAATAATCTTTATCCATTTCCTTGGAAGAAATTTTTTCTTGCTTTTGGAAGGAAAAGAAATCAATTTTTCATGAAGAAGGTTCCAATAAAGTTGCGTACCTATCTAGAACCTGAGATGCTGGCTGCATTCATTTTATTTGGTGCTTCAGCTTTAGATGTAAAGGAACAAGAAGAAGGAGTGAACGACTGTGAACGGGTGCCAAGGTTTCATCATAGAAGTGGAAAATCAATAAAATCCAAGTAGAGCAGGCGAAATTCATTTTAAAATCCCAAATTCCAAAATACTAAAACGTATTGAATTTTTAAAACCTTGACGTTAGTAAAGGCATCTTTCGTCATGTTGGAATCTTTGTCCTTTTTTACTACTGCTTTTTTGCAGTTTTCAAAGTGCAAAGAAACTGCATTTGCTAATTCAATTTTGCCTTTCAGAAAACCAAAACTTGCAGAAAAAAGTGACCCTAAGAGAAACATTTTCCTTCATTAGGTTTGAATGTCTAATGTCTGACTTTGCAAAATTCACTTGTCAAAACCTTCGAGTTTCTAATCTATCAAAATTGAAAAGTATTGAAAAACATGTCAAATCATAACACGTAGCACATCGCTTTAACGAGTTTTTAGACTTTACAGGTTTTTGTTGACATTTTCAAGTGACAGCTGACTTGATGTGCTGACCAGCCTAAAAACTCGTTTAAGGTACGTGCTACGTGTTGTGTTTTGACGTGTTTTTCAATACTTTTCAATTTTGATAGATTAGAACCTCAAAGGTTTTGACAAGTGAATTTTGCAGAATAAGACATTAGACATTCAAACCTAATGAAGGAAAATGTTTCTCTTAAGGTCACTTTTTTCTTCGGACTTAATTTACCTTAATGGTTTGAGCATTATTGTTATCAACCAGTTTGAATATCAATTTGGCTCTTTCTTCAGTTGTTCCTCTCACAAATCTCCCCGCCATTTCTTGGTAAGCATGAAAGGTCAATTGTTCGCCTTCATTTTTCAGACATTTTTCCAAGTTCAATCTTCGATTTTGAGGCCAGGCTTGTTTCCATGCACCCCAATCCAGCCCATTGACCGGCGTGACGGATGCTCCACCCCCTGGGAAATTTTCCCGCAATTTTTTCAGATCTTCCGCAGTCAAAAGACTGTGGATTTTGACACTTGACGTTTCGTTTCCCATTTTTGATTTTTCTTCAATGGAAACTTTCCATTCAGAAAGTTCCTTTCTTTCTTCGTAGTAGAGGACTTTCAGCGGCCTTCAAGGGGTTGAGGTTGGCACAGCACTGCCAAGACCAGAAGGACGAGTTTTGACACTGACAGTTCTTTAAATAAGGTTCGAAACTAAGTCGAATTCCATTTTTTGTAGTCTTCAAAATTATTTCTCTAAAGTAAGATGGGACGAAAAACTCGTCAAATTGTCTAATTTTACATTAATTTGCTTTTATCACTTCCCATTTCACAATTTATTTTTGTTGTTCTGTTTCCTCAAAAAATTGCAAAAAATTGTTTTGCCTTAATTTTTTTGTTCAGTTTGTCGTTATCAAGTGTAAAAACTCCCATTTTTACATAATTTGATGTTTTTGGAAAACGTTTGGATCCAAAATAGAAGTCCAATCTGGTAACACTCTCGATTTATGTAAACATCAAAACAGATCATAACAAAGTTACAAAAATTGAATAAAATATGTTCCGGATTCTTATACCACGTCCGGTATGTCACCGGATTTTATCCCGGTCATTTTCAAGATTGTGTAGTCAACAGCAGAAAAATTTGGTACTGAACAAAGCCGAATTTCGAGCATGGAGGAACTTATTTCATCGTTCGGATTTCTTGAAAATTACATCAGCCTCAACTAATTTTTCGACGTCTTCATTCAAAGCTGCGCGCAAAGGACAAGAGAGTGGAGCTTCAAATGAAGATAAAGAAGATGACGATGACGGTAAAAAGTCCAAATTGAGCATGAAATCTGAAAGTTTTTAACTTTTTTTGATCTTTTCTTTATAGATGCAGAGAAAGAAAAACGAAATGCGGAAATGAAATTTTTTGGAGCTATTTCTGCTATTGCTCTAATTGTATTTCTATTTTTGCCTAATATGGGTCGAGGTAATGACGAAATGGCGAATCAAGATGTTGCTCGGAATGGAACTACGACTTACAATGAATTTTTTCATACCATGTTACAAGCCGGTGAAGTGCAAGAAATTGTTATTGCACCTGCACTTAACAGGTAAAAAGATCGTCAAATTATCGTATTTTTACGCTTTTTGCGATTTGACGAGTTTTATTCATTTAAGGAACAGTCAGATTACCAATTGTAAATGTGTAATCAAACAATTTGAAATCCATTTCATAAGCTTTGTATAGGGCAAGAATGTCTTCATTTGATAATACCGACATGTATTTGGTAGTAATTTCATGACTTGTTAAGTCGTCTGGTCTGTTAACTCTCTCTTTGTTTTTGCTATTCAAGATTGACTGATTAGCAATGTAGCGAAGCAGATCTGTTTGACGCAAAAATTCAACATTTTCAGAGGCGTAGTTTTCATGTTTGATGATGTAATTATAATCCATAGAACAGATGGCGCACCAATCGACAATCGGTTCTAAATGTAAATCCGCATGAGTTTTTCCATCTTTGATTAACCATTGAACAAATTCCCAAAAAGTTGGCATTTCTGCTTTTCGGATACAAGTTTTACTCACTGGTACTATAAAGGACAAGTAATTTTATTTGAAATATTACCTAAAATTGCCACTAGATGCCGCCTTAGTAACATACAAACCAAAATTGGAAGTTTGAATTTTATGTGAAAAGTCTCGCCAAAATGAAAGGAGTTCTGCGCTATGTTGCATAAACGTAAAGTTTCACAAATTTTTTCAAAAATAAATTCTGGCAAGTAAAATTCAGCTTTTGATCTTGTGCGTAATTATCAAAACGCCATCTAGTGTACAAAACTGTCATGAAGTCAGTCAAAGTTGAACATTACCTATAGCTCCATAATTTTTGGCTTTGGATAAAGCATCCGGACCGAATGCCGATATGAATTTCGGCCGGTATTTCCTTACAATTTCCTTGCTTTTCTTTTTGAAACTGTAGCCGCCCCAGATTTCTTGACTACATTCCCGTTCAATACGATCCCGGAAAGCCGAAACTAAGCGGTCAAAAGGGTTTCGAACCACTATGAATTTGACAGGTTTTTGATGTGTCAATTCGAGACTAGTCAACCATTTGTTCCATGATTTTCTTGACAGCTCAGGTGCGATTTTTCCAGCCAAGCCAAAACCTACTGGTTTGTTATGTTGATACAACATCGTTTTCTCACTTGTAGATTTGGAAGACAATTCCATTAAGTAGGTGATCCAAGTTGACGTCCCGGATTTTGGGACGGGACACCATGCAAGTGCCCTTTCTTTTAAGCCAAATAGCGTTTTAGGGAACTGGTTACTTTTGCCTACTTGACGACATTGTTGGTTCAGGTGTTGGTTACGCTCTTCAAAAATATTTTTCATGCTCAATGTTGGTTCTGTTTGTGCTTGAGCTTGAACTTTTGGAGTGTCATCTTGCTTAGGATGTAAAACCAGAATAACAAAACTCAGCAGAAAAAGCAAAAATATTTTTTTGAAATACATTTTAGTACTGAACTACAACTATCACTAAGCTCTAAAATTAAGTCATGAAAATCTTTTGTAAGTTACTTCCTGAGGATTATTTTTTGTCAAAAAGCTGTTTTTGCATTATTTCTAAACCGATTTCACATCTTTTTCAGAGCTATAATCATGTTGAGACCCAACGCCATTATCAAGGGTCAACGAGCAAGATATCAACAATACCATCTGCAATACAGTCCTGGTCTGGATATGGAACATAAAGTCCGTGAATTTGAAACGCAAATGGGTATTCCCGCGGGCGGTGGCATTCCCATCAAATATGCTCGACAAGGCGAAACTTTCGGAAGCATATTTTCGGCACTCATTGTCATCACTTTATTGGGCCTGATTTTCCGAGCAGTTTCTAAGAATGTCAAGTCCATCGGATCAATTAATCCTATGGAATCTATGACCAAAGCTCCATTCACTTTGATCAATCCAAAATTGAAGAAAAATCAAGGTACCAAATTTTCTGATGTTGCGGGACTCAAAGAGGCCAAAACTGAGGTCAAAGAATTTGTGGATTACTTGAAAAATCCGCAAAAATATACGGAACTCGGAGCAAAGCCACCAAAGGTAACAAAGTCAAAATTCAAATATTTTTTGCAATTTTTCCCGTGAAATCAAAGATGAAAACAGCCAAGTAATACGTAACGAACATATTTTCACGATTTTTTTTTTTCAGTCAAATAATTTTGGCCATTTTTCTCGCCAAAATGATGTTGAAAACAGCGTAATACCACGAAACCAAAGCATTTTCACGAATTTTTCGACGAAAACGAAATTATGCATTTTTTTCGTCAATTTCTAGGGTGCAATCATGTTTGGTCCACCAGGATGTGGCAAAACCATGTTAGCCAAAGCTGTCGCCAATGAGTCCGAAGTTCCCTTTTTGTCCATGAACGGCTCAGAATTCATTGAAATGATTGGAGGTTTAGGCGCTTCAAGGGTCCGGAGTCTATTCAAAGAAGCACGAAAACGCGCTCCCGCCATAATTTTCATTGACGAAATCGATGCCATCGGTCGCAAAAGATCCGAAGGTTCCGGTGGATTTTCGCCCCAAAATTCCGAAGGTGAACAAACTCTCAATCAACTCTTGGTTGAGATGGATGGTTTGGGAACCACTGCTGGAGACATTGTCATGTTGGCCTCAACTAATCGGGCCGATGTCTTGGACAAGGCTTTGTTGCGACCCGGAAGATTTGATCGTCAAATCACCATAGGTAAATTTTACTAGAAAAAAATTCGTGAAACTTTGTTTACATGCAAGCTATATAGTGCAGATCTCCTTTCAATTTGGCGGATTTTCTGATTTAGAATTTTCCTTTATAGATTTACCCACTGTTATTGAAAGAAAAGAGATTTTGGAGCAACATATGAAAGGTGTCACTTTGTCCGAATCACCGGAAATTTTTTCCGAAAGATTGGCCACGTT
>LT727936.1:241008-254308 GCA_900157175.1 Oithona nana
GCTTAGCTAGAATGTAAACACACTTTCACGATTTTTTTCGCCTTTGTGAGATTTTGAGATTCTTTCAAAATTCTTTTTGAAAAAAGTATGATTTTTACGATTTTTATCAATATTTCAGGAGGAAGAATTAAAAGGTGCGATTTTAGTCGTATTAGCCAACAAACAAGACATCGAAGGAGCCATGTCAGTCACTGAAGTTCATAAAGCATTGGGACTAGAAGCGTTGAAAAATCGTACATTTCAAATCTTTAAAGCCAGTGCGATAAAAGGTGACGGATTAGACGAGTCTATGGAATGGCTATCCAACGCTATACAAAACCGAAAATGAAGTTGGAAGAACCAATATGAAAAAAAAACCGACGAGACAAAAAAATATCATTTGCATTCCCTGTTTTTTGAATTTATTATGTGTGAAAAGTAAATATACACCACAAGTTTTGATTATTCTACATTTGGATTCATGGCAATTCAATTTACCGAATTTACCGTAATTAACTCGAAAATATGAACGAAACCTACATATCACAATATATCTTTCGAGTTTAGAATCGAATTTGATTTTCATGTATTTTGTAATTCATGGATTAGTCGAAAACAACCATACAGTACAGACCCGCTTCACTTTCACGATTTTTTTTAAGCGCGAGCTATAGCTGCTCGCGCTTCTACATCTTTAAAATCTTGTATTCAAGCTTTTAAAACCTTTGCTCGCGCTTATAGTTTGAAAACTTTCAAACTTTTGTTTTCATTTTTTTTTTTTTTCCTGAAATCAAAGTTACTACTTGTATCTTTATTTTTGCGCGAAAATTGATATTCTTTCAAGTTCGTCGTATCGCGGTCAGAAATATGGATGGCATGGCCAGATTGGCAATGTTTTTGGGTCACCAAGTTATCAAATCTGTTATTTGAGATGCAAGACAATTTCGTAGCTACTTCTATAACTTGATATCTATGTAAACATTGAACTTTTCTCTCATTTGTTTCAGGAAACTGACGTGATGTCCATCACTCTAAACATTCATCTTCCAGTTTTGACTGGATCGAGTCAAGAAGTATTTTTCAATAATAACGTCAACGCACTCTAAACTTGAAAATCTAGCTTTTCACTTTTTCTTTTACATCACCAAGGTTTCTACGCACGTCTTATGATTTGCTGGTGTGTTACTATATAAACAAGGGCTAAAGCTAGAGCGGGTTTTAGTATACAAGCAAACTGACACTCAACGGTCTTTCGAAATGGATCAAGTGAGTTATACTGTATAACTTCTACATTTTCTAAAGATCAAAGGGTAACCGAAAACACGTGGAAAAGTTGCAAAAAAGTTGCGCAATCCTAGCAGCATCCGGAATAGCAAAATCTTCAATAGTTCCGAATTTTGGGAATTTGCCGAATTTGCTAATCAGTAGTCATCCCTCAGACATTTAAAGAATATCTTCACCTGGAAAAAATTAGCATACTAAATAGGATTAAAATTAAAGAATTCATCATCAACATCAGGTTTCGTTTTTGTGATACAATAGCATGTTAATAGTAACAATTTTCACGCGAAAATATGGAAAGATTTAATGTAATATGTATCCGTAGCTAGCTTCAATTGCTCTAAAAATCGAGTAAAAAATCACAGATCAGTTACAATTTCAAAAGATTAACAACTGCTTTCTAATTGTGCTACAAAGCAATAAAATTCTTGTCAAAATGGAGTTGTAAAAGTTCACAATCTGCTGTGCTTCACAATCTTTGTCAAAATTGCCTTCCCGGCCAAATTACAGTCATTCGAGTGATTCATCTAATATCTCTTGCTCTTCATTCCATGATCTCCTCGTGATAAATTTGATGTTCTACAACTTTTTCCGCCTTTTCAAAATTAAAACGCAATTTTCATCTGTTATCACTTCTTTCTAGGATTCACAGCTTCTAGAGTTTTCTGTAATAATGCTTTTGCTTTTTCAAACAACGTAAGACGAACATGCACGACGAGTCACAGTGCTTGACGACGAGCGGCGCATTTTTTTTCCGCGAACACCCCTTCTTTTGTTTTGATTTGAAAGATGAGACTTTCCAATGTGGGTGCCTTATTTCAAAAGGGATCAGATTTGAAGTATTGCTAAACAGTTTGAAGTAGTGTTCTACTCAACTTTTGTGTCAGCAGAATGTCAGAAAAGATGAGCAGTATCAGTTAAGCGCGTAAAATTTTTAGCGCGCCCGAAAATCTGTTGGTGTTGAACTACAATTTTTAGGGCAAAAATTATGTTGAAAACATTCTTACTTTTCTAAATATTTTATTCAAAACTTTTTTGATTTGGCCTTAAAAGAGATTTTCAAATTGTTCTTAAGAAATTGAATTAGTTTTATGATGAGTACAAGTCAAAATAAGATTGTCTTTCAATTGACTTGGATATGAACTCGGTCTTTTTTTGGTGCATTATTTGGCGTTAGAAAGCCTTAAAACTGTGTTGCGCACCATGCCTCGGTCTCTTTTCCAAACAAGCTCTCCTAGGGGTAACATCCCTAATAATAGCCATAAATCTTCAAAATATCATACTTTTTGGGCTCAAATCCCCTTTAAGATCGACTCTAAAATCACAATGTAAGTTGTCATTTATCGTTATCATAAGTGCATTTTGATGGGAAAGATTTTACGTGAAATCACACGAGTAAATAGGCCTCACGGATTGAGGCATGTTGTCATTTGACGAAATTTTTCGCAACAGTAAGATTTCAACTTTGGCAAGAATTTGACGGCAACTAAAGATTGTTTACATTATGTAAATCACTTCAATTTGACGAAAGAATTTTTGGGCGTGAAAGCAAATAAGTTTTCACGTATTTTTTCATTGTTAGGTAGAAACATCTGTGTGTCAATAGTCAATCAAGCATTTATTGACAAGATAATTATGTTAGCTTTTGCTGATAAAGGTGTAGTTTTATAAAACAAGCAACAACGTAGTAGTAGCTTGTCAAACTTCATAAGAAAATGAATCGGGTAAATTACACATTTTAAAAACTTTAAAAATTGTCTTCAAAAAATTCTAGTAATTTTATCAGAATTCATGAGAATTTAATGAATATTTGTTTTTTCAGAACAAAATGCCCGCTCAAGCAAATGGATCCGGAAAGACCGGAGTTCTTGAAATGAAAGATGGAGAAACGTTTCTCTTCACTTCAGAATCTGTGGGAGAAGGACATCCAGGTTTGTACATATTTTGTCCCCTTACTAAGCAGGTGCTTTTCGAGCAGGTGCACTTCTTACGACTTTTGTTCTCTTACTCAAGACAAGTGCACCAATAATCGTTGTTGTGTGTCTATTTTTGTTTTGTTCAGCTTTCTAACTTTTGCGTTCTACTTTTGAAAATTTGGGTCAATTTGAAAGCTCCTCACGCATCAACTTTGATCTGTTTTTTTCTGTTCAATTTTTAAAGCATTTTCCAGTGATGTACTCAATAACCGTCGGGTCGTTGACTGAGTTCTTGACGTATATCACGTAACGTTTTGTATCACTTGAGACCGTGAACTTGAAAACGAGTTTATGATCTTCTCTTTTTATCTCTATCGCAACAACAGAATTTTTGAAGGGTACCCTTGAACTTTGATCTGTATGACTTGAACATTCTATCTTGAAAATCATTATTCACACATACAAAAATTTTTTCGTCAAATCAATGTGTGAAACTGATTTTACTGTATAAAAATTCCATTGCCAAGGTGTTTTAACGAGGTTTTTTTCCCAATCTTCAATGTTCGTAAAAAAATACAAAATAATTCGTCAAATCAATATGGAATTGGCGATTTTACTGTACAAAACTTCCATTGTTAAGGCATTTTGACAAGTTTTTTCAATGTTCAAATTTTTTCACCTTTTTGATGTTTTCCAGATAAAATGTGCGATCAAATCTCCGATGCTGTCTTAGATGCTCACTTGAAAAAGGATCCGGATTCCAAAGTTGCTTGTGAAACGGTCACCAAAACTGGGATGATTATGATCTGCGGCGAGATCACGTCCAAAGCTGAGGTGGATTACCAAAAGGTCGTTCGTGAGACTGTTCACCACATCGGATACGATGACAGCTCCAAAGGTAAAATTCAATTAAAAGTTCAATTTGAGTTCGAAAATTGCCAATTTCGAAAAAATTTCTGAACCAAAAGTTGACTTTTGTTGCAATGTGCAAATGACAAATCGAACTTATTTTCGCCTTTTAACAAATCAGGTTTTGATTTCCGAACTTTAAACTTGTTGATTGCTATTGAGAGCCAAAGTCCAGACATTGCTCAGGGTGTTCATGTTGAACGTGACGAAGAAGACACAGGCGCTGGAGATCAGGTTAATGCTTAGAAAATCCGAGGGCTACTTTTTAATCAATAATTCAGCATGTTTTCAATGTCGCAAGGGAAATCTATACTATACTAATTTGGGAAGAACCAACACTAATTATGTATTTATGTACACTAATTATGGGGAACCTTTTTCAGGATTTGACTATAAGACTTGCAGCATTATGCTTTGTTTGGAAAAGCAAAGCCCCGACATTGCTCACGGAGTCCACGAAATTCACGATGCTGATGACGTAGGAGCTGGTGATCAAGTAGGTGTACTTGTCCTTTTTTGTTGTCTTGTCTTTTTTCTCGATTTATTTTGTGTTGGAAAATTCAATTTTGCATTAATGCCATTTGAATTTTCGCGCCAAAAATAGAAGTTAATTTTCTTTCATTTTAGGGTTTGATGTTCGGTTACGCCACAGACGAGACTGAGGAGTGTATGCCCTTGACCGTCACTCTTTCTCACGACTTGAACAAAAAAATGAGCGAATTGCGACGAGACGGTACCTTATGGTGGGCCAGACCCGATACCAAAACACAAGTCACTTGCGAATACGCATTCGATAACGGAGCTTGCAAACCCTTGAGAGTTCACACCGTTGTCGTTTCCACACAACATAGGTAATTTTGAATTATTTCATATCAAGTTCAGAAAAATTCGTTAAAACGCAGTGGTTTCCTTAAAAGATAGACAAAATCACTTTGATTTGACGAGAAATATTTCATATCTCAAAGTTATGAAAAACTCGTGAAAACGCAGTTGTTCTCTTAAAAAATAGGCAAAATCACTTTGATTTGACGAGAAAAACAAACATCAAAGATTTTACTTTGTTTTTACAGCGAAAAAGTGACTTTAGCTGCTCTTCGTGAGGATGTCATGGAAAAAGTCATCAAAGCCGTCATTCCTGCCAAGTACATTGACGAAAACACCAAATACCACATCAACCCCTGTGGTAACTTTGTTATCGGCGGTCCCATGGGCGACGCTGGTTTGACCGGTCGTAAAATCATCGTTGATACCTACGGAGGTTGGGGCGCTCATGGTGGCGGTGCCTTCAGCGGTAAAGATTACACTAAGGTTGATCGTAGCGCTGCCTATGCTGCTCGTTGGGTGGCCAAGTCTTTGGTCAAGGCTGGACTTTGCCGTCGTTGCTTGGTCCAAGTGGCTTACGCTATCGGTGTGGCGGAACCACTTTCCATTACCGTTATGGATTACGGTACTTCTAACAAAAGCCAAGCCGAATTGACCGATATTGTCAAGAAGAACTTTGACTTGAGACCTGGAAAAATCGTCAAGTAAGTCAATATTCTTTACTTCATAAAAATGGAATTTGAAAACTTTTTAATGGCAACATTTCAAACACAAACTTTTAAGAAGAAAAATCGTGAAAACGCAACGGTTTGCATTGAAAATAGCAAAAATTACTTCAATTTGACAAGAAAAAAAAATATTTTTTCAAACACAAACTTTCTAAAAAAATCCGCGAAAACGCAGTAGTTTGTTTTTAAAAGTATTTTAATCTATTTACTTCATAAAAATGGAATTTTAAAACTTTTAAGGAAAAAAATCGTGAAAACGTTGCGGTTTGCATTGAAAATAGCGAAAATCACTTCAATTTGACGAGAAAATCAGAAGTTTTTTATAAGTTTACGTAAAATTCATGTTTCTTCTTTTAGGGACTTGAACCTGAAGAGCCCAATCTTTCAAAACACCTCCAGCTACGGACACTTTGGTCGCCCAGAATTCTCCTGGGAGAAGCCCAAACCTCTTGTGTTCTAATTTTCAAATCCCACTCTACAGGCCAAAGTCTCATTCTAAAGTCTTTGGCCTTCTAATGTACGGAAAGTAAACCACACTCTAGGGAGTCCACAGATCAGGGAGGGCCTGGAAACTTAATTCCAACGAGATAACGGTAGACACCTGTCGAAAGGAAAAAAATTTAAAAAACTAAAACCAAAAAAAATCTGCAAAAAATACATGAAAAAATCCCCCCAAAAATAAGCAAGAAACATTTAGTCTCCCCTCGTCTCTGCCCTCTCTGACCTGCAAGTTTCTCTTCCTGTGCGCCAAAAAAATAATTTCATTTTCGAGACCATTAAAAAAACTTACAAAAAAATTGCACAGAGGGACCTTGTGTTGTGCTTTGCGGAATAAAAAACTGCAAAAACTGGAAAAGAGCCTTTTCAAAAAGCACTCCGGTCTATCCTAGATTATTGTGGACGAAAGCCTTGCCAATCTCCAAAAAAAGTTTTTTTTTTGAAAAAAAATTTTTGTTGTCGAATTATCTATAAAAATCAACGCTCCATATTATATACATGTTTTCTTGTTGTACATAAAAGATGAAATTATGGAGATCGTGCGGTTTTCTTTACTATTCTGTGATATACATCAATGTTTGTATTCAATCAAATCGAATGACTTACTAAAATTTCCCTCCCTTCTAAACCTCCCCCAAGATTTTGACTTTATCTCTCGATTAAGAAAAAATGCCCAACTTAGAACACAAACTTTGTAAATATAAACAAAAAAGCGATTGAAATAAAAACGAGTGTCAATCATTGAAAACGATCCGGAAGCTGAATTTTCTTCTTCTAAAAAAAGTCTTTAAAAAATCGTCAAACTTTGTTTACATTCAAGCTAAGTAAATGAAGATTTTTTTTTTTCATAAAAAATTTGAGACTGTAACAGTGAAACCTTGGTTACATCTTCAAAATCACGAGTTCATTTTTGCGGAACTTTTGTCAAAAAGGTTTCGTGACTGAACAACAAATTTTGCGCAAGTTTCAATTTTACTACAATCAAAACAAACTTGAAAATTTTTCGGAACAAAAGTAAAAATGAGATCAGGACTGTCCAGATCCAATTTGCCTCCTGTAAAAGTGATCCTGAAAAGGTTGACGAACCAGGAAATCACCAAGCACACTTGTCCTCAGCTTGAAAGCCTCAAAACTATTAAAATAGTGCGACTAAATGCTTCTTTGCCAAATGCGTCAAATAAAGAAAATCAACCGCCGACAAAGCCGTCAAAACCAAAGCAAATTGTCAAAAAAGTTAAACATCAAAGTGTGCAAACCGTCAAAGAAGACTTTGTAGATTACAGAGACATCAAAAGATTCATTTTTTACTGTTGTAATCAATGTGACTTCAAAGCCAAAGAAGGTTCAGAATTCAAGAGCCATTTAGCAACCAATCATGAAGAAGTCATTAAAGAAGATGTTGATCCAAGTCCAAGTCATAGTCCACCTCATGCAATGTTTACAGACGATGAAGACGAAGCCAATGATGATTTCATTTGGGAAACAACGCAAAGTTCGTCTTTCAATTTGTTGCCAACCATTCAAGATGTTCCAATGTTTGAAGAAATGTTTAGGGAAGAAGAAGAAACAGTCTTACCTGAACTTAATTCAGATATTGAAGATGAAGCTATCGAAGGTTCTACCATTGAGGCTGTAGAACCTATGGAAGACAGTGATGACAAAAATCAAGTGGATTTGCATACAGAAAAGCCTCCCAAAAAGACCAGAAAAAGGAAATCTAAAACTCCATTAGAAGTCGAAGAAGATGAGAAGAAATATGAAGGAATCACATTTGCAGATTTAGTTACTTGCAAAAGACATTATTGTCTATTCTGTTTCAAACCAGTGACCCAAATCCATCGACATTTATGGTTCAGTCATAGGGATGTCAAAGAAGTGAAACTCTTGAAAAAGATGCCTGCCAAGGAAGCAAAATTAGAGAGATTACGCTTGAAAATACTAGGTAATCACCAAAACAATGTCAAAGTTTTAGAGGCAGGTTCTGGAACTTTGATGATTACTAGGAAACCAGGATCGAATGCAAGAGTGTCTGATTATGGACCTTGTCCACATTGCAAAGGTTGGTATTTGCGCAGGAACATGAAGGATCATCTCAAAACCTGCTCTTTTTATGAAGACAAAGAATCCGATGAACAACACAAGATTGTTGATCAACTCAACTCACAAGATATTACTGCTCAAGCAAATGTGAGTTTGAATGAGTCGAAAGAAGTCGATCTTGATGCCAATGTTAATGTTGATGTCAATGTCGATGCCAATCCTGACTTTGAAGCCGATCCTGACTTCGATCCCGATGCCAATGCTGATGTTGATGCTGAAGATGATGATGAGCAACATGAAGGAATCAAATTATCAGATTTTGAAAATTGCAAGAAACATTATTGCATTTTCTGTTTCAAACCACTGACTAAAATTCATCGACACTTTAGACAACACCATAGTGATGAACAAGAAGTGAAGAATTTGAAAAAAATGTCTGCAAAGGAAGCAAATTTAGAGAAAATGCGCTTGAAATTACTAGGTGACCATCAAAACAATGTCAAAGTTTTAGAGGCAGGTTTTGGAACTTTGCTTATTGCTAGGAAACCAAAATGGGATGCAATTGTGGCTGATTATGGACCCTGTCCACATTGCAAAGGTTGGTATTTGCACCATACCCTGAAGGGTCATCTCAAAAATTGTCATTTTAATGAAAACAAAGAATCCGATGAACAACACAAGCTTGTTGATCAACTCAACTCACAAGATATTACTGCTCAAGCAAATGTGACTTTGAATGAGTCGAAAGAAGCCAGTGTTGATGTTGATGCTGATGTCGATGTTGAAGCACAACCCGTACAACTAGAAGGACAACCAGAACAACTAGAACAACCAGAAGGACAACCAGGAAACCAGGACAATACTACCCTAACATTTGTGAACTTGAGTGAATTGAAACAAGAATTAGCCTCACCTACTAAGACAAATCGTAAACCTCTCAGCAGACTCAATAGGTTTGCTTGTGTCAAGTGTTTCATTGATTTCCCCAACATTCTGAGGCTTATGGAACACTTGGAAGAACATAAAAGCTTCAAAATTTTCCTATGTGAAGACTTTATCAAGAAGAAATGTCTGGATACTTATAACAATTTCGATGAGTTCAAAAAACATGTCAAGAAACATTTTGAAAGGAAGAAACAAGAGTACAAAAAGTTCAAGACTTGCTTGGTTTGTTCAGAAACTTTTGACAATAATGAAGACTTTGTTGAACACATTGATGACCATGAAGGTGAAGAACTGAAGTGCAGCAGATTTTATGGCCTAAGATGTTACTTTACTGGAGAATCTGTCGAGAAATTCAAGGAACATTTCATGTGCCATTTCAAGAGACATAGCATAGCTACAGAAATTCACAACATGGTCAGTTTCGAAATATTTTGTAGACCTTGTATCAAAACATTGAGAGAATTGTGTGGGTTGGCCAATCACTTGAAATTAAAACATCCTGAGCAATTGGAATTCAAGTGCAAGGATTACTTCTCGATCGCCAGTTTACCTGAACAGTGTCAGAGCTCATACTTGAGTTCAGAAGAATTGGTTGAACATATCAAGTTGCATTTATCAGCTAAGAGAAAGGAAAACCCTTATAGGTGTCCAAAGTGTCAGAAAATCTATGAAACCAGGGCTCAATTTGTCAGACATGACAGGTAAGTTTCCATATTTTCCAAAAGGTTCCGAACTTAGCGATTTTTACCTAAACATTTACCTTTTGCAGGAGAGTACATCAAGGACGTAGAGAAGACCGGAAGAAGTATGTAAAACCTGTGCTAGCTTGTGAATTTTGTGGCAAAATTGTCATTGGAAACAATGAAATGAAGTTCCACAAAATGGCATTTCATACTGGAGAACGACCCCATGTTTGTGACCAATGTGGCAAGAGTTTTGTCAGAACAGGCCAACTGAATTATCACATCAAAACCGTGCATACTAATCAAAAGAAAGAAGAATATTCATGTCAATATTGCGGCAAAATCTTCAATTGGAAAGCAACATTGAAACAACACATTGACGCCATTCATATCAACGAACATAATCGGAAATGTGAATATTGTGACTATGTTACCAACACGTCTGCTAAATTGAAAGCTCATATTTCAAGAATGCATTCCACCACTAATGAGACTTTCAAGTGTGGTTTTGTCACTCCTGATGGAGTAATCTGTGAAAAGACTTTTACTAACAAGCACAATTTGAAAAGTCATGAAGTCAAGCATAGAAAATTGAAACCAAGACATGATGTTGAATTACCTTTCAAATGTGAACTATGTCCAAGAAGTTTTCCTAAGAAGGCTAATTTACAAAGACATGTGATACAATTCCATGGAAAGGTTGAACAAGTTCCATGTCCACTTTGTTTCAAGGAATTTCCAGGTTCTGCAGCTTTGGCTGTTCATTTGAAGTCATTGCATAAAGGAATCCGACCTTTCCAATGCAATAAATGCGAAGCTGGATTTCTAACCCCTAAAAAACTTCAAAAACACTTGAAAAACAATTGTGATGAAGAACGAGAGTACAAATGTGAACCTTGCAATACGTCATACTCACAAGAACGTGACTTGAAAGTCCACATGAACAAGATACATAATATTTGTTTGAAAAACAAATCTGGATGCAAGAAGAAGAGAATTACTATCAATCCTATGGATTCTATGTTTGGTAGTATTTGAATGGAAAATAAAGAGATATTTTGGTACATACATATCTAAACTGTTCACTGAGTCTTTCTGGAACTCCAAAACTTAAAAATATATTTCAAAAGTTTGAAACTTTTCAAACTATAAGCGCGAGCAAAGGTTTTAAACTTTTAACCTTTGCTCGCGCAAATTAAAACAAGCCGTAAACTGCGTTTCAGGCTGACACCGCGAGATGAGTCGAGTACTCTGGTGTATCAAATAAGCGTGTTAACACGGACCATGTTCATTTACAAAATCCCAACTCAAATATTTTTGAATCCTTTTGAATCGCTTTGAATCACATTTGAATCACTTTTGAATTACGTTTAAAAATCGATTGAATCACATTTAATCACGGTAAATACGATTACAAGCGTTTATAAGGACTTTTTGACTAAAGTCTGAACCGCCCCCGCAACAACTTTAACACTTCTAAGACCGCGATGCTTCGCTTCTCGCGGTCAAAAAGTTTGAAACTCTAAGAATTTTGAAGAAAACACCAAAACACGTAAAATTACACTTTGCTTGAGCTAAAGCTCGCTTTTTAACAAGAGACTGGTCCAGATGTGAATCCTGCAAGTGCAGATAAAGTTCCACTTGAAGACTTCAACCAACATTTTCCAGTTGATGCTTGAAACGTAAAGGCCACACAACCACTTTCAGCAGCACAAAGTCCTTGACATGACAATGCAGATGATACACCTTCCACCGGATTTTTACCAACGATGTCATTACCGGCTCGGTCCATATCAACGTCGAAACATCGGGCTAGAGAAAGCAAATATATAAAAACCCAATTTCTAGACACAGGTTTTTAGTCTTACTTGGATCTAAAGTTGTTGTAGTTGTAGTTGGTTGCGTTGTTGTTGTCATTCTACGAAGTCTTTCTTCTGCAATTCGGAGGCGTAAATCATTGGCAGACGAAACAGCACTTACTCCAATTATGGTCGAAATCATGCTAAGTATGCTGCTTCCCGCAGTGACAACGCCAAAAAAGGCCAATAATAAACCAGCTGTTGACATGATGTCTGCTTGGGCCTCAGACAATTCTAGATTGTCAATACTTATTATGTTTGATAACGATGCCATTGTCCAGAAGAAGGCCAAAGAACAAGTGAAATGACTTGCGCGGATTTCTAGAGGACATCCTGTGCTATAACCCTTGTCTGTAGCTAGAACTCGGCGCAGAAAAAAATGGTAGCGTCAGTTCATCTAGACTTAATACTACAGTTTCATCTAGACATCTACTTAGTTCGTCTAGTTAGTCAATGCATATCGATTTTTTATTATACATCTGATTCATTTAGAGTTTTCATAGCTCTGGTTCATCTAGACTTCATAACCTCACGTCATCTAGACTCAACTCATCATACATCTCTGGTTCATCTAGACCAATATTACTTAGATCAAATATGATTTTCACCTAACCGCTAGTATCACTACTTTGTACAAAAGCGACCTCTTGCATTTTTCTCATCAAATCAATGTTGGCTACATTATTGAAAGATTTGTTGGGAATTTTTTCTACGCTGTGATTTAGCTACAGACCAGGGTGATATGCTCTGCGCTGTGTACCCTTTTTTGAGACTAGGTCTAGGCCCGGTAATTTTGTCTACCTGTGATGATGGAAGCAGTCTCCGCATCCCGATTCCCGCGCTCGTTTTTTGGCCGCCTTTGTCCTGAAGTTACAAAAAGCAATGATAAATGAGACTTACCTATAGCCTTCATAAGATTGATAGGTTGCAAAATTTCACACAATCTTCTTAAGGAGAAAAAATAGGTAAGCGTTTCTGATGCATGATCTAATTGAATATTTTAGGTTGATACATTTTAGAAAGTTGGGTACAAACTAATGGCTTTGAAAAGAGTTCATAGTATACGAAAACTGCATTTGGCAGGCAATAAAGGTACCAATTACAATTACTCTTGACTTTAAGTTTGACAAGATTAAAGCCTGTAGCGAAATCTTTACAAATTGAAAAGGTACATAGATTCGAAAATGTGAGCAGGAAAACTATAGATATTCTACTTTATAAATTGTTCACTAAATCCGTCTGGAACTCATCTTTAATCTAGATGTAGTATCATCTCACTTTGACCTTTGATGAAGAAACTTTCTTTATGCCCATTGCCGTAGCTGGAAGTATGTATATCTAAAACCCCTTAGGATAGGAAATTTACTTTTACATGCAAAATCTACACGCGATACAAAAGATAGAAACACTTAACACTGACACTCTTTTTGTTGCAGAATTTGAATTTTCATCAACGAGCAATGTGAGGCGACCCCTTTGTTCCCTACACGACAAAATGGAACTTTTTTGACTATACAAGTCATGAATTAGATTTGCGGAAATTTTGCTAGTTTGTTGGACCATAGTACTCACAAGGACAAGGTGCGAGTCTAGACTATAAAGGTGGTCGAGTTAAAGGGTCATAGTAAGCAAAAGTACAT
>LT727936.1:254448-272174 GCA_900157175.1 Oithona nana
TGTTTTGGCAAAAAAACTTTATCAGCAAACCCATAATTCAAGCAGGAGTTCTTACATACCTACCATAAAACTGCCCTAAAAATGTACAAGGGTTTATTAATGGGAAAAAGCCACTTGGTCATTTTATATACGAGTTACGCGGCGCTTTTTCCTCGCTTCGCTCGGAAAAAGCTTACTCGGTTCTCGCTTCGCTCGAACCTCGTCGCTTCACTCGAAATAAAGGTACCAATTACTCTCACTTTAGGTTTGACAAGGCCTGTAGCGAAATGTACAACTAATTGAAAAAGTAGTAAAGTAAAGTACGGTAGTTGCGGGCAGCGAGCCTTTGATGATGAAGAATATCTTCTGTGTTCCTGGCAAGACCTGAAACCAATGGACCAACAATTATCAATCATAGCATGAATAAGTAAAATCTACAAGATTGAAAGGGGCAACCATCATTGTAGGCCCGAAGGAGAGTAGAAGGGTCGGGTCATAGGAGACGAAACATACTTTGGCCACTTTGGCACCGAAATGGCTCCTTGAGCCAATAAAGGTACCAATTAGGTTTGACATGATTTAAAGCCAAGAGCGAAAAACTAGATAAATAATTGAAAAAGTAGATAGGGGGCAGGGCAAATGAGGCGCTGAAATGTATTTTAAGAGGAGACAAAGGTTGCAAGACATGTTGAGGTTGCGAGATATGTTGTTAGCGAGTTAGCGACATCTTCTTGGCGTATGTAAACATCAGATGGACATGAGCATCAGAATTCGCGTCCATTCGCGTCGAGTTTCTCCATAGACAAAGACACTATCAATATTCTAGAAAAGCAATTCAAAAATGCCTTACAAAATTGCACTTGCTCAAGCACTTTTAGTTGACGGCGGTATCGAACTTATTCCATGGGTTGTAGACGAAAATGGTGATGAAATGGAACTTGACACATTTGAAAATAAGCTTCGATTTCTTCGTAAACGTGGACTCGAAGTCAATTCTGAATCAAATTCGCCACCGTCTTTGCAAACTGTGCGATCTTTATACCGAAAAGAACGTCAATTAAAAAAAGCAGAAGAAAGGAAAGAACGTCAATTAAAAGAAGAAGAAGAAAGGAAAGAACGTTTATTACGAGAGGCTGAAGAAAGGAGAGAACGTTTATTAAGAGAGGCTGAAGAGAGAGAACGACGACTATTACAAGAAGCTGAAGAGAGAGAACGAAAGCTCAAATCCATGGTTAAGCTAAGTATGCGTGATCCGGAAGTGCCCGATCTATACTTTGTACCTTCAAATCCGATGAATCAACTTTCCAATGCAATAAGCAATACAGAAATGCCAATTTTGTTGACGGGAAAATCCGGCGTTGGCAAAAATCTCCTTGTACATTACGTTGCCAAAAAGTTGGATGTGAATATTTTGGACATTAGTGACCAAATTCAACACTGGAATTCATCTGAAAATCGTGATTTTTTGGAAAAAGTTTTTGAAAAAGCAGCTTCTAAAATCCAATACATTATTTTGATCAGAAATGTTCAAAATTACTCAAGTGAATTCTTGGATATGTTGAACACCTCCTACGACAAGTGGTCAAGTACCAAAAAGTTCATCTTGGTGATGACCTCGATTAAAGATGAATTGCGAGTTAAAAGCAAGAAAATTAAGGTTCCAGAACAAGACGCAGAAACAAGACTGAAAATGGTTGCAGCTTTAGCTAAAACTTACCATGGAATTGTTGAGGAAGATGGAGATGAATGCTTTCAAAATATCGCCAACAAGTTTGCTGGTCATAGTGCCAAATTCATTGTTGAACGAATGAGTAAAGCAAGAAACATTCATGTTGATGCAAAAATCAAGATCAAACGAAGCTTTTGGCAAAAAGTCTCCTTCAAACCACGAAAATATGTGTGCTTCAGTCCCATGGAAATTCTGGCTAAACGAGTGGATAAAGCGTTGATTTGATGTACTAATTTCATGATTGCAGGCTGTACTTTTCTTTATCAAAATTACCTTTTCGACCATTTCATTTTTGACAAAAATTACTTTTTCGACAAAAATTACTTTTCCGACAAAAAATTACTTTTTCGACAAAAGTTACTTTTTCAACCAAAATAACTTTTCTGGTCAAAATTACTTTTTTGACAAAAATTACTCTTTCGTTCAAAATTACTTTTTCGGTCAAAATTACTTTAACGGTCAAAATTACTTTTTTCAGTCAAAATTACTTCTTTTTGGTCAAAATTACTTTTTCTGTCAAAATTGCTTTTTGAGAATTTGCCTAAAGAACATGCTGATATGTTGTTCTTAGATCTTAGAATCTTCAATCTTGCCAAATAAATACAATAAAATACAGTATTTTTCATAACCTTGTTGCATCACTTATCCCAAATTATAGGTGTAATTTAGCTTTGTTTGATGATACACTATGGATTCAATCCAATCAATGTAATGTTCAATCCTGGTATAAATCCCAGGATAATCTGGTTGTGCACAACCATTGCCAAAGGACACAATACCACTCAATTTTCCATTGCATACAATAGGTCCTCCACTGTCTCCTTGGCATGCATCAGTACCCTAAGCACACTGTTTGAAAATCATCAAAAATGTCTCATTTTATCTTACTGGAGCAAAAGCACACATCATAGTTTTTGCATCAAAAACAGTTCCATAAGAATTAAAACATTCTTTTTTGGATTTGATCATGACTTTTGTCCACTGAAGATCAACTGGATAATTTCCCCCGTGATCCACTTGATCACCCCATCCTGATATTGTGCAATTGGTACCAACCTTGGCTCCAAAGGTATCAAGAGGAATTTTGTTGACATTTTCATTGAATTTTAATGGAATATCCAACGTAAGTAAACATATGTCATTTTGATATCTTCCAATGCCATAATCCGGATGAATAACGTAACTTTTGACCTTTTCTATAGTGTTTACAAAAATTGCAAAAATGTCTACTTTGAATTTTCACGCCAAATATCATGTTCCAATTTTTGGCGCGAAAATTCAAATATTTTTGCTTTAAAAAATTGGTTTAGTTTGAATTTTCACGCCAAAATTTGCTATTTTTTCCAATACTTAATTTTTGGCGCGAAAATTCATTTTTTTTCGGAAAATAAACGTAATGTTGTAAAATGAGACTTTTTGAGGTATTTTGAAACACTGTGCCTTTCTGGGTTGTTCAGATCCTTGAATCCATTGGTTATTCACATCACCAGCAATAATTCTGACCCAATCCCACGTGATACCATGAATGGCCATGTTGTGTACTATACCATGGCAACAATGAGCTGCTGTGATAATCGTATTTTCGTCATAAATGGAACCTCCGCAAAATATTTGGCAAAACCAAAGGTCACCGACACACCAAGAAACTTGATATGGAAATTGTCCTAGGAATGCATTTTGGCCTCCGACAATTCGATTGCTAATTTGTTGTGCATCAGAAATGATTGTTGAAGAGAAAATCAAAGTAAAAGTGGCTATCAAAAAGACGTACTGCATTATGAATATTGAATATCTATAGAAATATGCAGGTCCGGATTCCGGTTTCTGATATTTTTCAAACCCTTAAAATTTGAAAATCAGTCAAATTCAAATCACAATTTTGTAAATTATTTTAGCTGAATCCTGCTTATTTTCATGGCTTTGGCAAGAAATTCAGCTGAACTCAGCTTATTTTCATGGATTTGGATAGAAATTCAGCTGAATTCAGCTTGTTTTTTTAAAGCGCGCGAAGCGAGCAACTGCCGGAGGTCTCGCAATTGTCGAGTAGGTATCTATCCAAAGACACACAAATCATTGTTTTTGTAGTTAATCATGACAAATGGAACTTTGTAAATATAGAAAGACGTCATTTTATGTGTTAGGCTCCTCTCTACAAAGTTTAGAGAGTAGCGAGAGTAGCTACAGACTGCAGACAGAGTAGTAATTAGTGGTGGGTCGGGTACCCGAAAACCCGAAAAACCGACCGAAATTTCAAAAACCCGAACCGAACCGAAACCGAAAATTCAGATTTTTGAAAAACCGAACCGAACCGAAACCGAAATCACTAACCGCGGGTACCCGGTTGGCAACCTCAGTGCATTTTGAAAGGCTTATCCACCTAATATCTTGAACAAAAATTGAAGTAGACTTTAAAAGGAAACAGCAAATATGTGATAACTCTTCATTCTAACTTGTAAAACACCATTTTTCGGATTTTCCGTGAAAATCCTCTCGTTTATGAAGGTCTCAAACATAAGAAAGAGCTTTTTTGACGGTTTTTAAATGATATTTCGGGTACCCGAAAACCGAAATATACTAACCGAAAACCGACCGAAATTTCGGTTTGGAAACCGAACCGAACCGAAACCGAAATTCACAAACCGAACCGATACGAAAAGCGAAAATTTGCAAACCGACCCATCACTAGTAGTAATCCAAGTTTATTCAATAAAGGATTATTAGGGCGGTACGAGAAGAGGTTTGCAACAAAGCAATAAACTTGCTTTTCCAAGGTCTTTGGAAATAGGATTGTCAACTCATTTGAATGCGTACTACTTCTCTACTGCGTCTATTTTCTATGTTATGCTATTCTCCAACTTTTATACAGTGTTTAAAAATCAACAAAAAATCTCTCAAAATTTTTTTTTTGGGTTTAAAAAAGATTTGAAATTTCGCGCCAAAAATTGATAGCAAAGTTGGCTCGCTTACGCTCGCAATGTTATAAAATAAGACTTTTTTGAATTATTTTCAAACACTGTGCATACTTTAGAGTTTTTTAGTGGTGTCACCGTAGGTAGCGTGACTTTGACCACATTCTACTTGGTCGTCGTCTTCTTCTCGAAGCTTGAGACTACTGTAGAACAGTAGTCGTCGTCATGATTCACGCAAATAAAGCCGTGTCCGCTACTGTTACCACCAGCAAAGAAGGATCCTTGTGAGCTTTCCAGTTTACAAAGTGCTGACTTTGGCAAGCAAACCAAAGGCTTGGGACCAATATTTTAGTTGTGTCATAGCAGTCACTGAAAGTATACAAAGGTAAGTCAAAAAAGATATTTGAAAAATCAGTTTTCCTTTTTCAATAATAAAAAGAGCCAAAGTCATTTTTAGCGTTAAAATTCAAATGTTTGAAAAATTCACAATTCTGAAAATTCAATTCTGAGACATTTTGGGGGGATTTTCAATTTTTTGTTGGTTTTTGAGCTTTTCCTTGATTTGCTCAATCTTCTGGTGTTGGGAATAAAAAAATTATTCCCCTTCGGATCAAGCCTAATAAATTAATTATTTCCCTCGCTTCGCTCGAGGAAATAATGATTTTATTAAGTCCCTCTTTTGATCAGGCAGGGAATAATTTTCTATTTCCTCCACCAGGTGGGTAATAATTTCCCATTTATTTCAGGAATGAAGAAACTCAAAAGACTTCAAGCACTCTTTGTAGCCATTTTGTACACATTTATTCAAGAAGTTCAATGTGAGGAAGACGATGGTGAATCTTACTTTGTTCATGGATTCCATGGACGCAAACGTAAACGGAAACCTACCAAAGAAGAAATTATTGCAGTGTACTCAGTAGTCATTGGAGTCTTTTTCATTCTACTCTTCTCCTACATTGTATGGTGGAAATGTTGCCAAAAATCCGAATCTCAAATTGAGGCCATGGCGCCACCTAGTGACAAAACTAAATATTAAGGGATGACCCACGCGTTGATTTTATAAATCAACTTATTTCTTACTTAGCAACAACTGAAATAGAAAAAGAAACTTTTCTGCTATTACACACTGATCCAAAATCCCAATAATTTCTCTTTAAATTCAATTTTACAAATCAGTCATGATTTTTAGACTAAAAGTTCATTTTGATTCAATGTGAAAAAATAGACAATTGAGACTTTTTTGTAAGGTGGAATTTATGAACAGATATTGGAAATTTGGATCAGTGTGTAATTTTATGACTACTCCTTCTTCTCTGTGTTTTTTTTCCAAGTCCATTATTGGTTGTTGAGTCACTCGCATGAAAAAGAAACTTTTTGATTGTGACATGGAATCAAGCAAAAGGTTGGACTTTCCATGACCTCTATATCCAAACTATTAGAGAGAGAGAAAGAAGGCTTCACTGAAGAAAAAGGCTCTCTACGACACAAATGACAAAGACTTGACTTTGACAAGTCTAGAAAAACCAACAAAATAACTTTTCAATTTTTAACCTGTCATTTGCTTCTTTTGGTAACCAAAGATTCTCTACAATTCAACGTATTATGGATAACCATAGTTTTGAAGATAGGAGGTTAAAAGCATGTTTCACAAATCACATATTACATACATGAAAATCATGTACATTTGCATGTCCACTAGAAATATCGAACTTCACATGACACTGGTTGATGAAATAGCTACTATTTATCCAACCCTACCAAAAATTTCGTGTTTTTGACAAAAGGACTGAATCTATTATTTTATTTTAAAACTCTTCACAGTTAGTTTAAAGTGTCTGGTACCATCATAGCCACAAAATTGGATCGTCCAATTGTCAACTTCTGTTCCATTTCTCTCCACTTACAGCCAGTTTCTGAGCAAGTCAACTCAAACAAATCCTTACTGAATTCTCCAACTGTAGCACCACCAATGACTACCAATGAATTTTCAGTTGCAACCATTGAATGTGCATGTAAAGATATAGGTAGATAAGGTCCAGGAAACCATCCCTTTTCTATATCATTCAAGTCCAAAAACTCCACTGATTGCTCAGACAAAACCGTTGTCCCACCACTTACAACAACATAATGAATTCCAACTTCAGACACGTTTAAAACTCCACAGCCAAATACTTTCCTTGGAATTTCCAAAGAAGGTCCTTCAATCCAGGTATCGCTATCTTGATGAATCATAAATGTTGCATTGGTATCATATACATCACCATTGTTGCCACCACCTATCATCATGTAAGTAGTTTCATTCAATGCAACCATACAATGACCCAGGACATCAAATGGTAATTTGGGACCTTCAAAAGCAACCAAGTCATTATCAGTAAGTACAACATATTCTGTTGTACCAATGAGGTTTGGGTATTCGCCTCCAGTCAACCATAAGGTATTAGGTCTGACCATAATGCTGCTTGGAAACTTCCTTGTTTGGATCAATAATGTATGTAGTTTCAGTGATCCTAAAGTGTTACATTCCCTTTCATTATCTATACCACCACAGATTACAGGATATGTTTTGTTGAGTAAACCACCAGTTGCGTAAGCAGTTGTTTTGGTATAGTTCCCAAAGTCATCACATGTATTGTTTGGATTGGTCAAATCTATGATTTCTGAGGTACTGGTGAACATTGTTCCTAAATATCCAGTTGAAATAAGAACTTTAGTAAATGAACCATTGTGTTCAATACATTCTGGTTGCCCAGAAATGTAATCTTCTTCAGTCTCATCTAAACTTGGACAAGTATTGAAGAGGAGACAAGTCTTGGTTTCTCTTCCATATGAAAACCAGTGACAAATTGGATTGGTTTGACATTGCTTGATACATTCATGTTTTGTGTCTGTTGTAGAACTGTGAATAATGTTTCCCATGCAGATTCCTTGAAGATTGCATTGATTAAGGGGACAAGTGGCTTCACCAGATAGGCAATTTGGACAGCTTTCAGCATTGATTTCATCACAATTGTTTAGAAATTCACAAACTTGGCCATCCGGATTATATGTGAACCATTTACAATCCAAAACTTCTTTACATTCCTTCAAACAATCTTTGGCATTGTTTGTTATAGAAATTCCATTGAGAGTTGCATTGAAACATTCACCTTTGATATCACATTGTTGCGCAGAAGTGAAAGCAATCAAGCAAACCGAAATTAGCTGAAGCATAACAAAAACCTTTGCCATTTTGTTGATGATGTGTCTTAGCTAGTTCATCAACAACTAAAGTAGATATACTTATGTATTAGCACAACATTGACGTCATGATTGAGAACTTGATAACGAAATCATGAATGCATTGTTTTATTGTAATCACAAAAATAGTTGACAAATGGGTCGCCTATAATTTTCACCATATGAAGCAGTGCAATCAATATCATTCCATCGTCTGTTTCGCTTCAACAATTCTAAGCAATTCTCTCCATTGTTTGAATTGCTAGGTTCACCGAAATCCCAATGTTTGTACAACATTTGTTCGCCGTTTAACCAAAACCATTGTCCTTCTTGTCCAATTCCTCCAATAAGCCAAGATTGATCATAATGTTCATCTGCTAGGATTTCGACAAAGGCTTGGGTGCGTGCATTGGGTATGACTGCGAGGTTTGCACCAGATGTTATATTCATGCAGAATTCAAAACCTTCCATCCATGTCATTGGTTCGACATAGTCCGCAAAGTGGAAGCAACCATAGTCTCCTAAGTTGACCCATGATGGTGGACACCTTGAAAGCAATTAGTTTAGAGTCTGCTTGATAAACCCATTTCTACTAAATAAGTACCAAACCTTTTAGGTCCGGGTCCAGTTGTTGTTGTAGAAGGTCTAGGTGTTGTAAATATTGGATAGGTAGTCGGTGTTGTTGTAGGTGTAGTTGAAGTGGTTGATTTGGTTGTAGTTGTAAAGATTGGATAGGTAGTCTGTGTTGTGGTCGGTGTCGTAGTCGGTGTTGTGGTAGGTGTTGTAGTCGTAATCGTAGCCGGTGTCGTAGTCGGTGTTGTAGTTGGTGTTGTGGTCGGTGTTGTAGTCGGTGTCGTAGTCGGTGTTGTAGTCGGCGTTGTGATCGGTTTTGAAGTCGGTGTTGTTGAAGTGGTGATGGTTGATTGAGTAGTAGAATCTTGTCCAGAAACCAGGACAAATAAGCACAATCCAACACTCAGAAGTCCTTTCATCTTGACCAACTCCTAGAAAATGTTTCTAATGACATCTGACCTACAACATTTGAAGATAAGCTTTGACCTTCGAATTACTATTTGCATGACAAATCATCTTTTATTTCTTCAAAAAAATAATTGACAGATTGGACGTCTGTCAGCGCCATATCCACCATAGCAACTAACGTCATTCCATAACCGATTTCCGGCCAACATTTCTAAGCAATTTTCTCCATAATTTGAATTGCTTGGCTCATCTTCGTCCCAATTTGTGTAACTATAGTAGAGTGATTCACCAGTTGCCACCCAAGTCCAATTTCCCTCCTGAAACAGAATTCTAAAACAAGGGCATTGAATTGAATTAAAATGACCTTACATTGAATTCATCCGTTCCTCCAATGAACCAAGCTTGATCTGAAAAGTAAGAATCAGCAACAGAACTCAAAATGGCTTGAGTAATAGGCGAAGACACTTGGGCTAAATCAGAATTTGAGTATCGACTTTGGCAAAAGTATCTGGCGTTATACCAATCTGTAGGGTAGCATCTCTCATCAACAAAATAGAAGCAACCATAGTCACCAAAATCCATCCAATCATAAGGACATTCACTACATAGCAATGGGTTTCAAATACATTTCAACGTTATTTTCTTGGTTGTACTTACTATGCTGGATTTGTTGCTTTTGTTGTTGGTCCAATGAGAGAGTAAGGACAAGGATTCAAAGTAGTTGGGTATTCAGTAGGATACCAAGTAGTTGGGTAATCAGTGGCATATTTTTCACCCAAAGTTGGGACTACAAGTAAAAGTGCGCAAAATCCTAGCCTTATCATGTTGAAGGAAAATTCTTGAATGTCAAAGTTTTTATTCATGGACAGATAAGCATAATCTTTATTCCAACATGAATCACTATCAGAATAATTGACAAATTGGACGTCTATAGATTCCAAAGAAGCCATTACAATCAATATCGTTCCATTTTCCGTTACCTAACATTTCTAAGCAATATTCACCAAAGTTCGAATTGCTTGGTTCTTCATCTTCCCAATTAGTGTAGTACATAGTTTCATTTGTAGCTACCCAAACCCATTCATTATCCTGCGAAGCATTTTTACAGTAAATTGAAGTTTTTATGTAAATGATTACTTTACTTCGTATTCATGAGTAACAAGAGTTGCACCAATTAGCCAAGATTGAACTCTGTATTCATAGAGAGCAATGGTACTCAAGATTGATTGAGTGATCAATGAAGAGACTTGAGCAAGGTCGGAATTAGGGTAAAGACTTTGGCAGTACTCTTGTCCTTGCGTCCAAGACATTGGGTACAGGTTGGAGTCATCAACAAACTTGAAGCAACCATAATCACCGAAATCCAACCAATCGTAGGGACATTGAGTAGCAGAACTTATTATGACAGACAAATACAAAACGAAAATTATTTTCAACTTCATTTTGCTGTTTGTAGGTTTCTTTAGAACTTATAGATAAGAAATGTTGTGACATTTGAACAATTACGAACTACGCAGCGGGATTTTTTAAGTCACGATTTTTATTTTCAATCCGAGTTCTGATACTTTTTCATTTTTGAATCTGTGGAATTCAAACAAATGTATCATTGTAATTTCTTCCGATGGGAATTTGTCTTTACAGAGTGGACATTTATAGAAAATATCCGAGATTTTCCCGGGGCAATCCGGATCTTCTTTGGCAGCAGCTGGATTTTTTGGATGTGAATTTTCATTCTTTTCTTGGTTTTGTTGTGAATCTTCATCTGAACTTTTATCCGGACCCGTTTTCATATCTTCATCCGGACTCTCGTCAAGATCTTTATCCGGATCATTATTCGGATCCTTATCCAAATCTTTTTCCGACTTTTCATCCGGTATTTCACTCATGTCCTTATCCGGATATTCATCCGGTATTTCATCTGTAATTTTCGTAGTCAATGGATTCGGATTCGTATCCATTGAAATCGGAACACTATCCGGATATTGGCCACTTTCCGAATTTTCTATGTGAATCAAATACGGATGAAACTTTCTAAAATGCTTTTCAATATTTTTCACTGGTCTTTGACATATCAAACATTTCTCTTCGATCAAATCCACAGATTTCCGGAATTCCTTACATCGTTTTCGATGAAACTTGGTTGAAATTGCCGTATCCACATGCATTTTCCCGCAAAAAAGACAAATTTTTTGTTGAATTGAATTACGTCGATCACAATTCTTTTCGTGTTTTTCTAATTCCAAAGTTTTTCCATTACAAAATCTGCATCTTTTCTTGTTCGGTTTCACAAAACCATCATGATAGTTTTCTAAACTTGGTTTCTTTTTCGATGGTTCTTCAAGTTCATTATCATCGGTTCTTTTGATACCTTTTTGACACAAATGGTTTTGGATGGTTTTGTGCACTGGTTTGGATGCTCTGGTTTTGATGATTCTCCTGGTAGATGGTTTTTCAATGGTTGTATTGGTTGGAGTCTTACACATATTCATTTTCAGAATGTCAAGTTTGGCTTTAATGGTTGGATTGGTTCCTGGTGGTCGAGTAGGTGTAATCGTGGTTGATCCGATGGTTATGCTACCATTGGTAGCAATGATCGGTGTACTTGTCTTAGGTTGCTTATACCTGATATCTTGAAAAACAAAAACTTCTGGATGGTTTTCCTTGAAATGCAACCATAAGATTTGTGGTAATTTATCTCCACACAATCGACATCTCCTTTTTTTAGTATCGACAATTTTTTGAAATTCAAGGCAGGTGGCATTATGTAAATTTCGACGATGCGACGAGCTTGATTCAATCTCAATTCCACAATATCGACAAAATACACTTCGATGCCAATCCTGGATATGTCTTTTCAATCTTTTTGGGGTCCCCATATCTTTGTCACATATGTCACATGTATGTGAATTATTTTCATCAATTTTTGGAATTTCACGATTTTCTTCCATTTCTGGATTTTCGTCACTGGAAATGTCAATGATTTGAACTTCGTCTTCTCTTGTTTTCACATTGCAATTTTTGAAATTTTCAGCTTTTGGCGATGCTTTATCAACCATCAAATTATTTTTGGTATTGAACAATTTATGGTTCTGCTTGGTTTTGACTTTGCTTTCGATGGTTTTGACGTTTGAATGGAAGGTTTGAAAATGAATTTTGGCAAAATGTGGTAAAATTTGCTTGTGACACAATTTACATTCAATGTAACCATTTTTCGCAACCATTGGTTTTGGTCTCACTGGATCTTTTTTGTTGGAATGAGTTTTCTTGATGTGCACAAATGCTTCCATTTCTTTAGCAAATTCACAAGTACATATTTGGCACTTCAAGGAACCATTGTCCAACTGTTCAACATGGTCGATGTAAAGCTTGCATGTATTTCCATGCAGACCATGCAAGAATTTTGCAGGAGCTGAATTGAATACTTCTCCGCAATATTGGCAACTTTCTTGGTCCTCCATTGATGAATTTTTGAAGAGACGCCTTCTAAGGTGACGGCCCAGCACGCCAAAGTGTGGGTCACCGCGCTCTTGTGACGTCATAGTGTCATAGATGTCTATGAATCGTAATTGAAATTCACAGATTTCTATTATGGATTCAAAAATGGATTAAAGTCCCTAAATTACTTGGGTTTATGCATTGGATTTACAGGTTTTTACTTTAAAAGACATCTTTACAGTATTAGGCTACAGACAGTAGCGCCACCTCCTGGTTTAGTTCAGCTATGACATACTCCTATTGAAGTACTACACATATTTCTTCAAAAAATGAATTTTGATCACTAATTTAATTGGGTTTATGCATTGGTTTTACATGTTTTTACTTTAAAAAAGACATCTTTACAGTATTGGGTAATCCAATTACGAAAGCGCAATGCATAGGAGTTCTTCTTCGACGGGCCGGCGCGACTCATTTCGTTCACTACGAACGCGGGCAATTCCGCTCCCGCGGCACAATTTTCTTGGTTTCATCGGTTTCATCACTCATTCTTAAAGTTGAATTCAAACTTGAAACATGTTCATTGAAAGTTGCAAGTTTTGCGGAGAAGCGTTTACTTCTGCCTTAGCAAAATCTACTCATCCTAGCAATTGCTTGTCTATTACACAAGACGATAATACAGTTGAATTACCGAAAGTGGACGAACACAAGGACGAACATTTTCAAAATGAACAGAAATCGGAAAAACGACGCCTAAGTCTAATGTGTCCCTTTTGTGGTCAAAAAGTTGTACAAAAGCATAAAAAGCATAAAACCATACTAAGTGAACATTTCAAAACGTGTGAAATCTTCAATAAGCACATTGACAAAAAGCACAAGACCTGTCGGTTATGTGAAGTGCCTTTGAAGTCATTTGTGCCTCATTTCCGGAAGTTTCATAGAGACATTTTGATTGGAAACTCTACCTACTGGCCTTTTAGTAGGATTATTGAGAAAAAGAAACAAATCTCAAAAGAGATACCAAGCAAATCAAGGAAACACTTTACAAAAACTGAAGAGTCTTTTGAAAGGGACAATGCAGAAGAGGAACTGGTATTACAAAATGAAGATGTACACGTACAAAAGCAATCAAAGCATACTTGCGTTTATTGTGCAAAATCATTCAATACATTAGGTGCTAAAAGAGCCCATATTTTCAGAAGGAGATGCAAAGTATTACCTCAACATGTGGATTTGAAGCTCAGGAAATGTAATCAATGTGGTGACATCATCAAAAAACAGTTCATATGGCATTTCAAATCCAAGCATCCAGACATCCAGTTTGCTAAGGAATTTGTAATCAAAAGAGGCGAAGAATTTCCAGCGAAACAAATGATGTGTGGTTTTTGTGGAGGAAATTATGCCGAATCTCTAATCAATCATTTCAGAGGTTGTTCAAAATTTCCGGACAATGTAGACAGAAAGAATAAGAAATGTCGGAAATGTCTGAAATGTGATCACGTTTTTCGAAAAACCGAGGGCTATATGGATCATTTCCGTGCAATGCATCCAGAAGTATTGATTGAAAAGAAGAAATCTACAAAAACTCCATGATTGGAAACTATACTTTACAGACAGTTGACAAGAGGAATCTTTCAAAAAAGAAAGCAGTAAATCAAAGACTCAAAAACATTTCACCAAAACCTAAGTGTCTTTCGACGAAGCCAACTAAGTGCTACTTTTGCCAGAAACATTTCATGAATTCTGGTCTATTTTTTCATCACATGGCAAGAAAAGACTGCAAAGTGTTACAGAATCATGTTGATTTGTCTCAAAGGAAATGTCTTACTTGTGGGTATATCTCCGAGAAACGACGTGGGTTCACCCAGCATTTCAAAACAGTACATCCTGAAATCAATTTTAAAAGGGATAATGCTGAAGAGGAACATTTGCCAAAGCAATCGAATTTCCCTTGTCATTTTTGTGCAAAATCATTCAGAACGCAAGGTTTGAAACAAAACCATAAATGCGACGCATTGGCACAGCACGTTGATTTGAAGCTCAAAAAATGTTACCATTGTGGGGACATTATCAAACGTCAATTCATGTGGCATTTTATATCTAAGCATCCAGATATCAAGTTTGCTGAGGAATTCGCAATCAAAAGTGTCGAAGAAATTCCAACAAAGGGAAGGACTTGTTACTTTTGTGGTGGAGTGTACAACACGCAAAACCCAATGAATCACTGGAGAATTTGTTCGAAATTCCTGGACAATGTAGACAGGAAGAATAAGAGATGTCTAAATTGTGATCACGTTTTTGGAAAATGCGAGAGCTATACGGACCATTTTCGTGCAATGCATCCAGAAGTATTGATTGAAAAGAAGAAACCTACAAAAGTTGCAAAGATCTCTTTAGTACGATTGTCTGAAGAATTGATCCAGAAATACTGTTCAAATCTTGAAAAAGTCAATGACGACAAAGCAATCGAAAATGAAGATAATCAAAATCCGGATGATAACATTGATACGTGTGAAGATATGGATTGCAACTCGTCATTGAACTTGCAAATTACCGAGCCAAAAAGCATTGAAGCTACTGAAACAATGGATACAGAAATCTCAAATGAATGTATCTCTGATACAAATGAATCATCCAATACTGCAGAAATTCCAACCTTCATTGATAATCAAGTTCCGGATTTAGACGATTTGGACTTGCAAATCATTGACTTACCAGACGCACCAGAGAAACTCATCGAAGTCATTGAGATCGAAGATGAACCAGACAACCAATCAAAGTTTTTCAGATGTCCCATATGCACGCAGAAGTTTTCATCGGAAGAAATAACAATGAAACACTTGCTGACATATCACAGATTTTCTGAGCAAAAAGTCAAAAAGCTTGGCTTGGTCATTTCCACAATTAATTTTTAAGAATAAATGATAATGTTCTTTCAGAAAACAAATTCTTTCTTCTTTTAGTTCGTTCATATTTCAAGATTCTTTTTATTCTTCGTAAAAAATATACATTTTTAAGCTCGGAAATTGTTCGAAAATTCAAAGCGTTCAATTTCAGTTTGCATGTTATGCAGTTCCTTGTGAATTTTCCAATCAAGCTTTTGACAATTCTTAGAGCAGTATTGGGCAATTTTGCAAATGGAGCAACTATAGGAGCAACATTTGAGATCATCATCTCCCGGATTGAAACAATGCCAACACAATCGATGCCATTTTTCAGCCAAACTTGGAATTTCAACACCGTATTTGTTCTTGATGTAGTTTCTCATCATCAAATCGTACACAACCAATCTTGGTCTAAAAGCGCAAGTCGTTTCGTAAGCCAATTTTTGCTCCATTTTTTCATCCGGACCGCAAACAAGTCGCAATTTTTCTCGACCAATGTCTTCAATCTTGACTGAATCTATTCCAACGTCGATGGCCATTTTAGTCATTCCTGGATCTTCATCCAATTGAAGCTCCTTTTGTCTTTCCATGATGGTTTTGATTGGCGAGACATTCATTTCATTTTCGTAAAAAGCAACGTCAATCCTGTGATCTTCGTCAATGATCAGGAAAGAATGTGAGTTTCCTGCTCCTTGAGGATACAATAGATCGTATTCAAAGCCAGTGTATTTCATTACACCAATCACTCGCCGGATTTTTTCGGATACACCTGAAATACAGCAATAAAGAAAATCCAACTTTTGGAAGGAAATTTGAAAAAATCACCTAAGCATTTGAGATAGTACGTCAAAAATCCACAGATCTTAAAACACGAGTTCGAAACCAAGTGAACCCAAATCCCGGGAAATTGTCGATTACGTCCACTTTGTATTTCCCATGATTTCTTTATCATGTCGTTGATGGTATCTGCATGTTTCTCGGTACTTGGAATCAAAAAGGGAGGTTCGTTCCATTCCTTTGGGTAGTCAAATTTCGGCGAAACTTGGAACCTTTCAAGATCCTGTTCTTTTCTCAAAGTCGCCGCGTACAAATCTCCTTTGGAATTGGTTCTCCAACGTTGCAAAACTTGTGAAAGCTCCTTGGACAAACTGGTATCCCATTCACTCTTCGCCATCTTTTAATTCTGAAAAAATTGCAGACTTTGCTCTTTAAAATTGCAATTTCGCAACTATTTTGAAAACAACGGAAAGATTCTGGAATCGCAAAGTTTTGTTTAAAATCCACGCAACCTTTCGCGATAAATACAAGTTTGAAATACATTTCGTGTCAGTATTTTATTGATAGTAAAACATGAAATATTATTTTCCATTATTAAGAAGGCTTGCCAAGGCAAAGCCTTTGGCCAGACCAACTCCCAAAGCCACCTTTTCAGCAGGTATGGCCGGCAGGCCCCCGGATAAAAGTCCAGCTTTAACCAGACCCAGACCAACTCCAGCTTTCAAAGCCAATAATTCGGTGGGAATGCCTTGTCTGCGATTAGAGATTCTTTGTCTACGACGATTATTCCAACGACGACGTTGAGGTTCTGGAGAGGCTTCTCTGGGCTCACGAATCACTTGGGCTGGACGGGCAAGTATTACAGTTGAGATGGTCAAGACCAACAGCAAAATCAGAATAGACGTCTTCATAGTGGTGCAGCGTCTTTGAGGTAACGGTGCCAAAAGGTAACTGAAGGGATGCCAGGTAGAAAACAGATGAAAATAGGCAACAGAGGCCCATAAAAAAGATGAGAAATGCATGGGAGTGCCTATTACCAAAGAATTTCTAAACTCTAAAGGAAGTTTTTGGTAACGACAACGCAACATTTGTATTTCAAACTCTAAACCTCTGTCGCTCTTTCATTTTTTGTGCCCATTTACAGTGTCGCTGATGCATTGATTCAATCCCATTGGCAGAGCTTTGGGACCATTGAGGGACAAACTTTTTTTGTGAAACATATCATGCATCAGATTGTACAAAAAGCAAGCTTAGTAGGATAATAAAAACCGTGAACAACAAGTTGGAGTTACTTACATACATGACATTTACCACTGCATCATAAATCATTTACATACTCCCTGTGTAGATCACCATAAGTGTATATCGTAATGTATGCATGTACTTTTAATGATTCAATCATTTCTGAGAAATATTCGGAAAAACACATTGTCTTTCTACCTTCTTTCTGCTCTCCTTAAAAAAAAAGTTTCATTTACTTCTTTCATGCTTCAAAAAATTCAAAAGCAGTACACGTTGTGGGAAAATTGTCCCTCAAGCTATCACGGACAAATTCTTTAGTATTTGAATTTTCGCGCCAAAAAATTACAAAGAAAACTATGATGTTTTTTGGGCAAAATCCAGACACAGCACAGTGTTTAAAAATTCATCAAAAAGTCGCATTTTGCATCGTTGCGTGCAAAGCCGCTACATTCAAATGAAAACATTTGAATTTTCGCGCCAAAAATCAACATTTTAACTAGTGATGCCTTTTTGGCCCACTTTGGCGCCAAAAATTCAAATGAGACATTTTCGGTGTTTTTCCTACACTGT
>LT727936.1:280913-292830 GCA_900157175.1 Oithona nana
CCAAATGTCAAAAAGGCCAAATGTCTAGAAGTTCATTTGTACCAAAGACCAAATGTCCAAAAGTCCAAGTATCCAAAAGACCAAATGTCAACGAGACCACATGTCTCGAGACCACGGGTCCAGAGACCACAAGTCTATCTGCCCTTTTTATAGGTACCGCGATTTCAATTATCATGATGAATGAGTTCTATTTTTCAAGGGTAAAATGACTGAAACATTGTGAATTTCAAATATCAAAATTGCAAAATGTAATCATTAGCTTATAGATTCACCCTTAGGCGTGAAAATTCAAATATTTTTAAAAAAGAACAATGACAAATAGAATTTTATTTTGGGCGTGAAAATTCAAACCGGACATTTCTGGTGATTTTCATGGCTTCTTCATAAGTTGGTGGCAGATCCGGAGATTGGTAGCGGGTCATTATAGGTGCACTTGGGCAATCTTCTGGTGCCATTTTAGGTGCAGTAGGATTGAATTGATAAGTTCTTCCTTCTAACTCGAATTTTACGATGTCAGTTCCAACTTCACAAATGAGACACTTTACGTTAGGTTTGACGACTGAGTAGGAATTTGATTTACACATGTTGGTTAGTAGAGAGATAATGAATGTATGATTGTCCGATTTGGGTTTGATCAAGGTGTTGTACCTGCATGATGCTCTGACGGTACCTCACCTACTATGATCGTTCCGGATGATCGAATGAGTGACAATTTGTAAAAATCACTAGAACATTTCTAACTACTTATGTAGTAATATAAAACTTGGTTAACATATTGTGTGAATAAACAAAACAACATCCGGAAAATATTACAATTTAGACCTACCCGTCGATTTTTTGTGATGACGGGATTTTTCTAACGGAAAGTTTTTCAGAGGAGTCACGCAACCTACGCAAATCAAGCATCTCTCAACTTTTGCTTTATGATTTGAACCGCACGCTCGCAGTTCAACTTCACGTGTTTATCATCAATTCCGATGCTCAATTTCGAGAACTCTTCGAACCCATTTTCTTTATTGATTTTACTTCAATTTTAATTTCATTTTAGAAAGAGGCAATAAACATACGTTACTTGATCTGACCCAAACATGCAATTTTGAATTTTTAATGATATTCAATACAAGGATGCGTGACAAAATGTTTGCATTGTTCCGTCAAAAAAGTAGCATATGCGACGTGGTCAGATTTTTTTTCTTTACGTAAAATGAAGATTAGATAAAGTCTAAAAATAGAATTTAATTGGTTTGGTCATTGGTGGTTATTTCTTGCGCAACTAACAAGACAAGGTCTGGTTTTTCTAATCTTCTAAAAAAAGTAGTAAATGCGCATTTCGTAGATTTTGTACTGCAATGAATTCTTCAAAAAAGTCAATTTTGCTGCCAAAAGTCAAACAATTTTTATGGTCACATCAACCCGTTATTATGTCTTCCACAATTAGTACCAATGTGAACTGTGAACTCGTTATTCGGCAACAAAAGTGCATCATCTTTAAAACGAAGAAGGCGACGCAAAAAGAAGAAGAAGACATCATCAAAATTATGGCTATTACCACCAACAAATGAATTGCATCAGATAAAACAACAAACTGTAAACGAGGCAGGATGCCGCCTTTAAAGAGGAATTGAGGAGGAAAAGGAATTTTTGGCAGCACTACCTATCGATATCTTGGCTTTTTTATTCCGCTATCAGATGTTTGCCTATTACTACCTTGAACTTTTTTGCGTCATTGGACTTCCCACTTTAGATAAAAAAAAGTGCAAAGCAGAGTTTGTACAAGACGTGCGCAATTGTTAGTTTTTTAACCAGATAAAGATCAAACTGCCTAATATAATAACTAATAATGGCTGCAACTATTTGAACCAGTTTTTTAGCGGTCATCAATTTTTGAAAAAAAACCCCAAAGATTTTAGCTATAGATAGATGGCGTTTGTATAGTTACACTTCGGCAGCTACTCGCGAGGCCTCCGGCGGTCCCTACTGCAGCTCGCTTCGCTCTCCCCCAACCCGGTGACGATGAGTAAAGCCCACATGCAAAGTTTCAACCTCCTAGCTTCAAAACTGGAGACTTGGGCAATTTTTGACATCCCCTTTCAGATATTTGAAAACTATTGTAGATCCAGCTAGCCTGTCTCGCTTCGCTCGAAGAGCCGTAGTACAAAAAAGTCTCATTTTTACCGAATTTTTTTATTTTCTCAAATAGGTTCATATAGTTTCATACTCAAAATATCACTTAGGTAGCTAAGGTACTCTTTGTAAACTTAGGTCGGTAGATAAGTTAAGATCAAAGGATAGTCGAATACTTAGTCTTCCATCTTTCTTCACGTGGAAACAATCGGACACGAACTTCAGGGTAAAACCTCACGTGTTTTTCTTTGTGTTCTTGGGTTTTAGGGGAGGAGGAGTATCCATAGTTGTTGCTTTTGTTTAACGGTTCATAACTTTGATGCTTTGTACTTGTTTTTGTCATAGCTTGATTTGTAGGAGCTGCAGACACGTAAAGTGATGAGTGGTAAATGGGCATTGTTGCCTTATGTTCCTCGCCCTTTTGGTGTCTATAACTGAATGTGAACAAGTCACTCACTTGCCGGGCTTTTAAAACATCATCAGGAAGATGCGTAAAGCAGCGACCAAAACACACGAGCGCGCACCCCTGCTGGATTCCCCAGGTCGCCCTGTGAATCAGTGACGTCATGAGTCATGCTTATGCTTCTCAATTCTCGGGGAATTTTGCATTTTTTCTTGGTAAAGCTCTCCATTGAATATGGTTTTTCCTATACTGACTCATTGTATAGAATGAAAATGGTTATTTGTTGTATGGAAAACGTCTAAAACGTGAAATAAAAATTCACTTATTTAACGAGCGAAGCGAGTTCAATAATTGAATTTGAGTTGAATTTCGGCATAATTAAGAATTTCATTGAGTCAAAAAAATTTCATGTTGAAGACTGTTTTTCCATACAACATGCAACTTTTTGCCACAGTAACCAACATTGTGGAACATCCCTGAGTGTTTTCACCCAAAAACCGGCAAAAAATCCGGCAAAATCCGGCTAANAGTGGGCATTGTTGCCTTATGTTCCTCGCCCTTTTGGTGTCTATAACTGAATGTGAACAAGTCACTCACTTGCCGGGCTTTTAAAACATCATCAGGAAGATGCGTATTGCAGCGACCAAAACACACGAGCGCGCACCCCTGCTGGATTCCCCAGGTCGCCCTGTGAATCAGTGACGTCATGAGTCATGCTTATGCTTCTCAATTCTCGGGGAATTTTGCATTTTTTCTTGGTAAAGCTCTCCATTGAATATGGTTTTTCCTATATACTGACTCATTGTGTAGAATAAAAAAGAATTTTTGGCGTAAAAATTCAGATTTTTTTAGGTGGTAGGAGAGGTCAAAGGTCGGGACACGCTACCGGCAATTTACATATACAAAACCGGTTTTGTTTCTATTTTTTGGGTGCTCCCCTTTTTTCCTTTGTGAATTTTTGGTTCAATAAATTCGTGATAATTTTGGTCCATCAAAGCTTATATTGAAGAAGATGACATTCAGTTCTTCTTTTTGTTTGAAAACGAAGCAGCAAGATAACGTTTTCCAGGCTACATACCTCCAAATTGGTTTTAAAATCGGACCATAAATATCTCCACCCTGATGTGTCTCTCTCCTCCCCTTGAATTGCCAAGTTTTAGCTTAAAATTGACCAGGGAAAAAAAGTGGAAATGATGTGAACATTTACATTTTACTCTATAGAACAAAGGATAACTGTACTACATGTGGAATAAAAAATCAAGTTTTCAAGACATGGTTTTATCAATTAGGTATCCCACCATAAAAGTGAACCATCCATAGATTGAGAATCCAAAAAACATTCCTAAAGATCCACCAAGATTTCCAATGAAACTTTGAGTTGAAATCAATTGAACTTCTTCCTTCACTTCTTCTGTCATTGATTCCATATTGATAGCTATGGTGGTAGAATTTGGCTTGTAAAATGATTGTTGTTTAGCTAGTCTAACATTGTATTGTAACCTTTGATGTAACAAAAAGCAATTCTGGATTTGACCCATTGGTACAGTGTCAAAAATACATTGGATTTGTTCTGAGGTTTCACATCCAGGAACTCCTGGAAAGTTGTTCAAATAATCACAAACCAATGAACAATTAGCATCAGATTCATAAGTTGATTTCAAGCATTCATAAGTGTTCAATTCTGGTTTCAAGTAAGAAGATTTGGTTAAGGTCAATTTCAACCTAATGTCACCAGATTTAAAGCCAATATTTGTTTTGGTAGGACTACCTTGTGGCCATACTTGATACATAATTCCATGCCATGAATTGTTGGAGGTCAAGTACAAGGCATAATCCTCTAAAGTATCTTTTTCATCAAGAAATTCATTGGTTTTAACATTCAATGTAAAGAACCAAGGGAGGTTCTTGACTTCAAACTTAGGTTCAATCTTGTAACAAATTCCATCATAATGAGTCCTGATTGCTGATACATCAAAGATTCTTTCTCCTTCTTGGTTTTTGAATACAAAAGCATCTGAAGGATTGATGATATTTTGGCCTTCTTTTAGGGGTACTTGGTTCAAAAAGACCTCAAAATCTTGATTGAGAATGTATCCAAAAGCTTCAAACTTTTGTTTTGTGGTCAAATTGCTGACTTTTTGGACAAGCATTTCTTTACTTTCTTTCAACCCATACTTTTCAGCTACTGTTTGTTTCCATGCTGGGTTCATGCAAAGAATTAGTGTCGGTGGTTCCAGACTTTCAGTAGTGACAATTTTGCTTGTGATGGTTGTCCGTTTGTCAATGAAATCAACCAACTGATCTTTCATGTAAAAGATTGCAAAAATTACAAATAACAAGACGTAAATGATGGTGTAAACTACAGCTTTTGCCAGGGTTTTATTAGACTTCATTTTGGTTTGATTGTGAACCATTGACTAAAGTGGTACTTGTGGTAGCTTTCTTGTAATTCAATGGTTCATATATCATTCATGAACCTCCTTTTGTAATCTATATTTGCTCAAAAGGCCAGAAAGGTGAGTAAATACTTTCCAAGGTCTTTTAACCTCATAAAAACAAACAAAGAATTAACTTTACTTTAGTACACCTTGTTTGAAAAGACAGATCCGGATCCGGACATACACTTGTATATTTTCAACTAAGAAGCTAAGAAAAACATTTTATAAGTTCAGGATTTTTCAATTCCTCATTACAAAGAGTTGTAGGCAAAAAGTGTCCTTCAAACTTTTCATGCATCGATTCAATGTAACTTTTCAAAGGCAACCCTTCATAACCTTTGGATAGTAACAACCAATGTATGCTACATAAAGCCACCTCAATCTGACGAAGTTGCGTTGTAGCATAAGGCAAAACCGAAAGTTTCTTAGTTTTGTCCCCAACCACTTTCTGGATTGGATCCACGTCAATGTTCTAATGCAGGTAAATATACACCAAGAAAAAGTTTTCTTTGTCTGTCTCTAAATCAAATTAGTGTCTAGACTTACCCCCAACTTTGTGGCACAATCCAATTTTTCCTCTTCTGGACTTCTATTCAGGTACTCTAGAATACTTTTAAGGCCTTGTTTAATATCTTTGTTGAAAGTTTCATAGGACACCACATGCATAGATTGTGCATTACAAATCCAAGATTTACTTCTGATCAACCAAGTAAAAGTATTGTGAGTTACTTCAATGCCTTTCATTTCATTGGTTCCTTGATTCACCATCAAAGCTTCAAAAGGATTTCTCAAAAAGAGGATTACACTTGAATGAATTTTGTCATATCCTCGAGAAGTTGGAATCACTGAAGCAAAGCATTGAAGAAAATTGCATTTAAAAATTATGTATGACACTTACCTAATTGAGTGCCATCATCCATCTGATGTCTAAGAGAGTCTCGTTTTTCATCATGCATGAATTGGTTTACTATATCATCTTTTTGAGGAAGAGTTTCTCCTCCGCAAAATATGCCAGATGCCACTTCCAATAATTTTGTCAGCCACTCTATTCTGGCCCCTAGTCCTTGGTGGGAAGCCAGAAGAACAACAGGAAATTCCTTGGGATTTCCGTAGCGAAGGGGCTCAAGGGAATTGCAATCATCATTCTGCAGTTCCAATCACACAGTGTTTACTTTTGCTACAGAAAATCAATGATTGCTAAGCGCATGACTGAATAAAAGAACTGCTGCTTTAGAGTTGCTAGATTGAAAAAAGGGATAAAATAACACTGTGTGAGAAGATCTTCTATATCTAAATGTCCCTCGTTTTCTTCTTTCTTGCCATCTCCATGATGCCTTTCTTGAGATTTTATCTCTTCTTTTTCATCCATTTCTGCTTCCCTAAAACGTTCATGCATGCATAGAATGCCATTTCGATTGCCCTTAAAAAACTTACTTTACTACTGGCAAAACCCCTTCAGAATCCTTTTTTGCTTCCATATGAGTGAGTTTCAAATCTATTAGAAACAAAATGATGAAAGCAAAGCTGATCAAGGTCAAAACTTTGCTGTTGTTTCTAACAACCATTTTGATGGTTCTGTTTCGTATTTGTAGCCTAATCAGATGCCTTCTTGGGATTTTGCCAACAACAACACAACACATTGTTTGGTCTACACTTCAAAAGCTGTTGTAGTAAAAAATCTGATACATCTGAAAGGAGACCACATGTGCAATATGCAACAAAATGTTTTAAGTTAGCAAAATTAGTTTTATTAGAATAAAACAGGAACAAATTAGAGTGCATCATATTTCTATATATATATATCATTATGGTATAATACTTCATAGAGGTGGTAGAGCCCACAAAGAGGCCGTTTTGTCAGCACTAGTACTAAGAAAGGAGAAATCTGTAGGATGCCACCGTCCAGAAATAACTTTATCCTGATGTTGAGCCACCACAACACTTGGCAATTGACCTGTCAAGTCACCTTGCAAATCCGTCAGAACAATTCTGTTGTCATATCCAGCTGTCAAAAGATAGAAAGCGTTAGGTGAAAACTTAACACTTCTGACATCCGCAGAATGAGTCTTAAATGACTGGATTGTACGTCCACCACGTACATCATATAGAATACATGAGGAGTCTTCATGTCCAGTCACTAATAAGCGTCCAGAGGGGTCAACACAGCAAGCTGCAACAGCTGACCCATTGTTTCCACCATACTGGACCATATTGACACATCCACGAGCTCGAATATCCCAAAACCTGACACTTTTGTCTGCACCACCAGAAGCAAAGGTTGCACTGCCCCAATTACAAAGAGACAAAACATGTCCAGAATGTCCAGCCATTGATTGAACGATTGACATAGTGGCACAATCGGTTAGATGTATTCTACAATCACCAGCTCCACCAGAAGCCAATAAAGTAGAGCCAGAAACTGTGTCATCTAAAAAGATACAATCCCTGACGGTTCCATCATGGACTGTGATGTCAGATTCATTGCTGGCCAAACTTGAAGTGATGGTGTCATACTTGAGAACTTTGACCACTTTGTCATTACTTCCTGTGGCTATTAAATCACCTTTGGGACTCCAAGCTAGACAATAGATTGAACCTTTGTGGTGTTTGGTTCTTTTAGCCAACACTATGGGAGGTTGGGGAGTCTTGGGGTGGACCAACTTTTCTGGGTAAGCACATAATCTCAATGTCTTTGAATTTGAACCCACAGCATAGAGTCTTCCTGAGGGATGAAATTCTGCACATCTGATTGCTTGCACATCTTCTAAGGAATTGATGGGCATAAATCTAGGAGCTGAAGAACTGACTGTGGTTTGGATTGATTGCTTGGTCATCTCATGTAGATCTTCTTCTGACTTGTGTTCTTCGATAATGGTTTTCTGCAGATGGTAATCTTGTAGAGGTTTGATCTTATCTGGTTGTTCTGGTGCTCCCTTTAGGTTACCTTTAAGAAAATATGGTTTTAGTTCAAACTTTCAAGTTGATATTATTATGAGACATACCTTCAATGGGTGCAATACTCTCTCCTTCTTTGAACAAGTGGTCCACTGACTCATCCATTGGTCTACTTTTAGCTGCTGGTTGACCGCTAGATGACAGGTGGAAACTTGCCAAACTTTTCGACATATCCACCATTGCTGGAGCATTGGTGTGACTAGCAGAATTACTACCATTTTCTGGTTTCATTGCCTGTTTGTCTGTCATAGCTGAGACATTGAGAGACTTAGTCATGATATCTGCTCCTTTAGGTCGAGTATTTGGCATAGCTGAATGAGGAAATATGTTAGGTTTGATGGGAGTTATAAGCATATGTTCTGTCCAGGAGGTTTCCAAGTGTGGATTTTTCAATCTCTCTACATCCACATTGAGACTTCTTTGTTCAAAAGGACAAGAAAAAGTGTCACTAGGAATACTTTGTAACCAGGAAAGTAAGCTGAGGTCACTGTCACTAAAGTCAGATTGGCTGAGTAGATTTGTAAACTTGATATGATCTGAATGTTTAGCTCCTAAAAGTTGAAGAATTTTGATGAATAAAGAACATTTTTTGCAAACTCATCAAAGAAATAAATACCTGTGGCTTTTTGTTGGCAAAAGTCCACACAAGATTCATAAAGTATGCCTTTGATGATCAATTGTAAGAGTCTGTCATTGGTAGCAACCAATTCATCAGTCGAATTCTCTTCTCCATTACTGGTTGGATGTACTTTTCCTCTATCACCTCCACCCAACAGATCTTCAACTAGAGGCAAAACATCTTTGAAACACTTGTGCCTGCCCTTGGAAGGATTCCATGATTTGTAGTCAGGATGGTCTGATAACTTATTCATGGTCAGTAAAAGGCAGAGGTTGGAATAGTGGTCCTTAGAAGGTGCAACATCTTCAATCTCCTTCAAGACTTGCACAACAGTATCTACAGCCTAGAAAGTAGGGGAAGAGGGCTTGAATATTTCATGGAAAACTTCTTTTTTCTGCAAGAGGCTTGAGGATGCAAGACTAACTTGTAGTTTTACTATGAGAAGAGCACCATCAAATATTCAATTATGAATTTTTCATGGTTCTCCTATACAAAGAAAAAGAGTTGTTGCAAATTTACCTGGTCTGTTGAAGTCAGAGGAGCTTCACACTTGATACACATCAGTTCAACAAATTTGGCTCTGAGTATAGTGAAGAGAAACTGTTTGTAGTTAAAAGCGGGCAGTGAAGCCAAAGGTTGAATGAACTCAATGACATCATCCCACTGTCCATCTAAGATCAATTGTCTGAGAAACAAAAGGTCATCTGAGTAATGACCATTGATAACGCCCGTCTCACGCTCCAAAGTCACTTGAGAAATATGTAGATCGCGATTTTGCAAGAATTCACAGGCCAACTTGACCACGTCCTCCTCACGGAGGACTAAATGGGTGGTAGGCCCAGCCATGACAAATGTGTCATACACCATCCGGTAGGTAGCAAGGTAGCCTACGAGGCTTTACATCCTCTACTCTTGGGTACTTTTGAATTAGACCACCTTCCTGAAAAAAATTAAGAGAGACATTAAAAACTTCATAGGGCAACATGTCAGAACTTTCACTACAGTGACTAATTGGATTAGGCACGATATCCTCCTATCTTGACATTGCATTGTACAGTAGACAAAAAATATATTTATTTGTCTCCACTCAAATTTTCAAGCGTCCCTTACAAAACATTTTTGAAAACTTTTTTTTTTCAAAATTAGGCAAAACAAGTCAATTTTTCAATGAAAAAATAGGTGTCCAAAGTTGAAAAGTATGGAGGCAAAGTTAGCGATGAGGTTAAAAGAATTATTTATGCCCATTGTTTGTGGAAGTAAAGATAAAGACCAAACACTCCAGGGTTTTTTATAACTTTGTTCATTATAATTTAATCTTTCTAATGTATCAAATCTTTTTAAAATAGACCTCCTGTAGCTTGATAAAATTGCAACAGAGGAGAGTAGCACACCTGATTAATGTTTGAATGAAGTAGTGAAGCATTACTACAGTAGTAAAGTAACATATGTTGCATCAGTAGCAACCAACCAACCAGTTTGTCCCATTTTTCACTTCAAGTAGTAGGCAAAGTAGTATTGAAACCGTAGAAATTGCTGCAATTTCCATGCAGGAGGAGGTAGGCAAGTAAGCATAACACATACTATAACCATGTCATGCATTTAAAACGTCATCTGCATTCAATTTTTTTTTCTAACAGGTCAAATTTCATTTCCCAAAAATCAAATTACGAAAATGTGAATTGAGCAAGAATTTATTGACACACATTATTTTTCCAGGCTTAACCCTAAAGCTACAAAACTGTCAAGTCCTCTTATCATCAAAATTATTCTCCATTTTCACCAAAAGAAGTTTCTGCCATTTGTCTCAGCAAACCAATTTAGCTAAAAGTCTGAAGAAGAAGGGAAAGAATCCCATTATCATTCCCAAGGGTGACATTTACAATTTTTGGGAGCAGCAAGTTTTGTCCTAAAGAATAAACATCTTCCTAAGGCACTAAAAAAATTTTGCAGAGTAAAATACTGTGTTCATTTCTTTGACTCATAATGCAGTGGTAGTAGTCAAAAAGTAGGAAAGAAAGTTTTCTTTTATCACTGCTGCAGTAGAGTCCTCTTTTTAGAGTAGACAAGGCCAAAGTTTGATTGGAGTTTTATCACGCTCCAATTTTTTGTAGAGAGGGATATATCTAGGAGAGAAAAACCACAAAAATGTGGCATATGGTGGTTGTGATTTTCCAAATCTTTTTTGCGAAACTGAAAAATGATGTCACAATCTTTATCTGATGTGAACATTCAAAGTGCATTTTACACAAAATAACTTTTTCGTATATTTTCAAATATATTGCATTTTTTTTTTTTTTTGCATGTAGAATTTTTTTTTCTTTGCTTTTTTGGAATCTTGGAAAAATGTTCTCAAGCAAAATTGTGTTCATTAGATAAATGGTCAATTTGTTATCAAGAAGCGGAGTCATTTCACACTAAATTACAATCGTTATCTCTCACTAATTACACTCATTATTGAAGGACCAATAATTTTGCAAAGCAAAAAGATAAACCGCATCGTGAAAAATTACAGCACTGTAATTTGTACTACTAAAGAATCTCCTCCAATGTTTTTCTTTTCTACCATCCAACCACTCTTAATATGACTTTTCCTTCCCATAATTAAGAGAACATTACCATGCTACAGTGCCATGGAGTTGACAGCAATTTGAGGCTAATATCCATATAGTCATCTGTTTGGACTTTGGAAGAAGAGAGAGACAACAACAGTTGTCACATTCACACACCTATATCGATTCTTCAAATGTGATCATCTCACAAGTGTCTTTTCTTTATGATATATCTACTAAATAATAATCAACTAGAAACTTCCATTGTGTTGAAAATTGGAATTTTTGCAGAGGGTTTTTTTGCACAAAAACCGCATAAATATTATCCAACTTTTTTATATGCTGTAAGTCTCCAATCTTGTAGTAAATGAGAAGCTAATTAATGCAAATGGGATTCACATGTGCATCAACGTACTGACTACTAATGGAAGATCCCCTTTTTCTTCTTCTGACATGCCAGAACCATTTTTCACCATTTACAGCACATGGTTGACATAAGACAGATAAGACTACGTACACATGTATCTCAATTTGTATTACACTAATGGCTAGAACAGAATTTGTGTTAGAGTATAGTGGTCATTGCCAAGAAATCTACTTTAATTGGCTCTACCAAAAATTGTCATCAATTGTCATAATATATCAGATACCTGCTGACAAAATGGACCCTGAAGCAACACATAGTTTCATACTTAGGTACTCAGATCCAAATGTATCACAATGATCACTAGAACCAAGAAAAATAGTTCTGTCCAGTAAGAGTTAGGTCAAGATGCGTATTTTTTGACAATTTACGCCTTAAGAAAAATTCATTTTTCTTGATATTCAA
>LT727936.1:292839-305296 GCA_900157175.1 Oithona nana
TTTTCTTCGTATTCAAAGGTCTTAGATGGTTTATACAGGCCTAAAGAATCCCAAAAATGTATGCAATAATGAAAAAATCAATAATTGTAGGCCTGAAATCAGTTTGAAAAAGTTAGGTAACTCTACACTTTACAGATCTATTTAATATAAAATGTAGTAAAGTTGAAATCTTGGCTCTAATGATCACAAAAGCCAAACGTACATTTTTGTTTTTCTGCTATTTTGAATTTAGAATATTTTGTAATTTTCTGAAGGGTATTTTATGTTACTATCAGTTCATTCTTGCTTCATTGTGGATCATTAAAGACGAGGATCGATATTTCCTTTCTGCTTTCCACAATGTGCTCTTTCAATACATGTAGAAAAGACAGCATCACCAAGCAAAAAGTTCCCACTCAGTCTGTTCCTAAGATCAAGTAGGATTTGGATGACCATAGAGAAAAGATGCAGCAAGCAACCAATGTTACTTTTTTGGTCACATAAAAGAAGGAGACATACAAAAACCGGTCTTATCCATACTATCAGCAAAGCACCAAATATAGTTCAGAACAACACTATGAAACTGTGTAGGCTGAGAATGGCAACAACATTTTAAAAAAAGTCTCAACTCAAAATGCAAAAACTCTCTTATACACAAGACTTCATTCCTTATTTAGAAGTTTTCAGCATGTATTTAAGAATGCATAAACTGTCATGCACTCTAATTGGATTTCTTAAATGAACTGATTTTTTTGGGAGAGGAGGGAACGCCTACGTTCGCCTTCACCTACTTGGCTACAATCATAAGTAGTCTGTTTACACAAAACAGTATCCCATAAAGTACATAGTAGAGAAGGTAATATGAACCAACACAAGTATAACATGAACAATCTTTTACTTTATCAGGTGAGATAAAAGAATGATTGACGTTTCCTCTTTTTGCTTTATCCATGCTGTTGTTATGATACTTTGGACACTATGTGAAGATTCCACATAGGACCAAATAGAACTAGGATCTAAAGGAGATCAGAAGGGTCCCATGAAAGGTGGTGTGTAAAACTTGAAAGAAGAAAGAAAGCCTTTACTTCTACTGTGAGAATTTTGAGCCTTTCCCAAAGAAAGGGGGAACCTAAAGTACATTTGTAAATAAGCTCAATGCTATTCCCCAAGCAATGACGTTCTATGGCATTGCATCAACCTAATTCCCATAGAATATGGTAAATACAAGCAAGAAGAGGAAGAAGAAGCTTCAATAGGACAGAAAAGAGAGAAAACATTGTGCAGATGCCATAATCAATCACAGCCAGAACCTCATTTAGCATCAAATCAAGTAAATGCTTTGATACGAGAAAGTTTCTTAGTCTTCTTATGTCTCTTTTGAAAGACAGGTGTATTGCAGAAATTGCAAAGAATTTAGTGCAAGAGTGTTTGTTTGTTGCTCTAAAAGACATACTTTTAGTGCAACTTTTGTTTTTTGAGGTCAGCAGCAGTCAAAAAAGGAGGATTTTTCCATTTAGGATAGAAGTGTTATTTAATTGAAGCGCCTGGTTTGATGATGGGGGAGAGGAGTGTTGGATCGATTTCCTATACACAACCATTTATTGATAAAATTCTCAGCATGTAGCATGGAAAACTCATCACTTCCATATAGTATTGCGTAAGAAATGAAGAAAATAAATCTGAAGCTATTTCTATCTATGAAAAGTTTAAAATTCTGCGAAATTCACAAAATTATTTAAGAATCAATTTGAAAAAAACTTTCAAGAGCCTTGAAAAAAGTTCTTAAAACAAAACTGTCAAAATCAATTTATTTTAGATCAAGTTTCACCAAAAATGAGTTTCATTTCAGTATCTGTCAAAAGCACTTTACAAAGCATCATTTACTTTGCACCGCAAAAACCAATAACAGATCGAGCCTAGTCAATCAGCAAAATCGGGAAAAAGTTTGGCACTTGAAACTTACCCTCTTATTTCCTGACGTGTTGGTTTCCCATGTGTAACTGGACTTTTGGTAAAGTTTTTCAGTGGCTTGCGAAGCCGCAGTTGCGTTACTACCACACCTCTAGACTGAGTATATATGAGAGACTCCTTCTGTCGTTGTCGCTCTTTTTTGTCAGCTGTTGTCCAATCAGCAGCAGTGGAACCACCACCGCTCAGCTCAGCTTTGCTGCGCCTCAGCCAAAAGCATAGCGCGCGACAAGGCGCGCAGCAGTGCAGCAACGCACTTACATGCACTGAGAAGACAACCAAATACTTGAAAGGTTGCGTGAGACAATCAAAGAAACTTGCGTTGAATAGAACATGTATGGAAACTGAGAAGGCTGATTTCAAAATACTGTTTCTTTTGAGACTAGACAGAGGCTGTCCATGTAACAAATGTCGAAAAAAGGACTACAGGGTGCGTACGTATTATGTAACTGGACAGGAACATAGTACGCACCCTGTATTGTCTGTTTGTTTAGGTCATAAGTAAGTGTATTATGATTAGGACAATTATGCAAATACCTTGAGTCTACTTTGGTCCATGTAGTACGTAAGATATCTAAAGGTCATCAATCTCTTTTGAACATTTATCAAAAAGTTTGATAAGACAGTTACAAAACTCTAGTCAAGATGAAGACTTTGTTTCTTTGTCTTTCAGTTATTGCACTTGCTTTGGGTAAAAGAGGACCTTTTTGGGATTACTATCATCATTTTTGATAAGTATCTCGTTCTTTAGGAGCCAGAGATGTACCTGAGGTACCAGAAGCAGAATGGGAAATCATGGAAAGTGGAGGTCTCAGAGCCATAGTTCCAGCTTTGGAAAGTTTAAATGAAGTCTATCTGCATTTCAACATCAATAAGGAACTTTCTGGAGTATCTGCTGGAGACTACAATATCATGATTTCGTAAGGAACAATTACTTAGTAAAACATGTAAGGAGTTAGTTAACACGTGTTTGTACTTAATTCTTACCTTTAGTTCACCTGGAGCTGATGGATCATGGGTGTATGAAGACCCTGCAATTGAAGTCAAAGATGGTGATACAGTCTATTACTGGATTTTGATTATGGTCAATGGAGGAGGATACCAAGTAAGATCTCTTGAAAGATCATTTTCTCATTTGAAATCCTTTTCTACCAATAGAAAACTGACTTATCCTTTCTTCTTCACAATGGTGAACCAACAACATCCACATCTACCGAAGCAACCACTCCTACCACTACTACCATTACAACCACATCTACAACCACAACTATTCCAACTACCACTGCTGAACCTTTACCAGAACCAACGTTTGAACTAATGGAACCAGAAGGATTGAGAGTTTGGATTGCTGATCCTGACAGTAGAGTCATGTACTTTGCCTTTCACATGAACATCAATGACCCATTGAATGGAGTTGATTTTGGAGACTTCAATTATGCCATTGATCAAGCAGGACCTGATGGCAACTGGACCATCGAGGAACCATCCGTCAGTCTCAATGATTCTGACATTGTATACTACTGGTACTACATTGCTGTTGATGGTGAAGGACATGAAGTAACTGACAACATGTGGTCTCCTGGAGGTCCTTTGACTACCACCACTGAGGGAAGCACAACAGAATCCATACCTGACATCATTTCTGTCACTGAAACATCTGAAGGAAAATACTATGAACCTGGTGAACTAGTTTTTGAGGACAACTTTGACTTTCTTGATTCTTTCAAGTGGGAGCATGAAATTACCATGGCTGGTGGTGGTAACTGGGAGTTCCAAATGTACACTCACAACAGAACCAACAGTTACACAAGAGATGGAATCCTATACTTGAAGCCAACTCTAACTGCTGATAAATTCAGTGATGAATTCATCAGAACTGAAAGGTATGATATGTGGGGAGGTCAACCTGGAGATAGATGTACAATGGCTGGATTTTATGGATGTGAAAGACAGGGAGGAGCTGATGGTGGAATCATCAATCCAATTATGTCTGCAAGATTGAGGACTGCAAAGTACTTTACCTTCATGTATGGCAAAGTTGAAGTTAGAGCCAAAACACCTAGAGGAGATTGGCTATGGCCAGCAATTTGGATGTTGCCTGTTAAGCATGCTTATGGACAATGGCCAGCATCTGGAGAGATTGACATTATGGAATCCAAAGGAAACTCTGACTACAAACTTGATGGACAAGACATTGGAAGGCAACTGGTAGGATCTACTCTTCATTATGGTGGAGGATATCCTGAAAATGGATGGCCCAATGCACATTATGAAAAATCCAATGCTGCAGGGTTTGATGAGGAGTTTCACAAGTACCAAGTCAACTGGACTCCAGAGTTCATTGAATTCAGTGTCGATGATGAACCCATTGGCAAAGTCTTACCTCCAGAAGGTGGATTCTGGGAGTTAGGTGAATGGCATGAATCAACCATGCAGAGTCCATGGAGGTTTGCCAAAAATCCCAAGATGGCACCTTTTGACCAACAATTCTTCATGGTTTTGAATCTGGCTGTGGGAGGCACAGAATACTTCCCTGATGAGGCTGTTAATGCTGGTGGTAAACCTTGGAGAAATGATGCCAAAGCTGCTGCAACTGATTTCTGGAATGCTAAAGACCAGTGGTTGCCAACATGGAACCTTGATGAAAATAATGGAGAAGATGCTGCAATGGCTGTAGATTATGTCAAAATCTGGGCTTCAGATGTTGTAAAAACTGATTGAAATATACAATGCAACAATGCAGTATGCCATTTCAGCCATTAGATATTCATTATTCACATAAAGTTTTTCGATAGTTTGATTGTGAGAAAGGTTGCAATTATTTGCACTTTCAAAACAACTTTGGCATTCAGTAACCTATAACTTGATTGTGAAGCATGACACTTCTAATTTTTCTTTCTGCAATATTTTCATTGGTTAACTCAAAATGTTGGACTCAATTTGGTGAAGAATGCCTAAGCTTCACCTATGAAAACAGGAGTTACAGTGCAAGTGAATGTGCTTGGAATAATTATTATGAAGATAGTTGGTGTGCCACTAGACTCGATGAAGATTCTGGTGAAATTGAAGAGTATGGAGTCTGTGAATTAAAAGATGAAGATTGTCAATCATTTGAATGTTACAAAGATCCCACAAATGGCAAATTAATGAAAGACTTGATCCATCATGCTGGTATTTACACAGGTCCATCTGATTCTAAACTAAGTTTTGGGGAAGGTTTTCTTTATTGCAACACATTTGGTAGCATGGTTACAATTCAACCTGATCAAACTACATTTGCTTTTAATGCTTTTAATGACTTGAATCTTGCTCTATCAGAAACAGAATTTTATTGGGTTGGATACAAGGCAGTCAATGATAAATTGCATCCTTTACTCAAAGGGTCGACCTTTGCCAATAGGTCACAAATCTTGAACCATGAGTTTAAAGAAGAGGATTGGGCTGATATTACAGATGAAGAAAAATGTATAGCTGCCAAAGCTAATACACCTTGGGACACAAATAGTAAACCAGATTTTGAAGCCAAACCATGCTCTAGGGAACTACAAGTCCTCTGCTCAAAAGAATGCAAAGGTAGGTTGAACATTCATTCAGTAGAAACTTGATTGAAAACAAACTTCAATCCTTCACAGAGTCTGTTTGGGGATATGGACAGTGGTCAACCTGTGAACACACTTTGAATCAATACATACAAGAAAGAAAAGCAGTATGTCAAACTCCTGGCAGTTTAGAACTACTTGAAGAAGATGATTGTGATGGGGAAACCAAGCCAGATCCTCAAATTAGGACTTGTAGTGAAGAATTGGAAGGTATGAGATGTTTGGGAACTTGGGCAAGATGCTGCACTGAAGACAATCCATGCACTGAAGGCGATGGAGATTGTGACACTGATGATCAATGCATAGGTCAACTCAGGTGTGGAGAAAACAATTGTGGATTAAATGGAACTAGTATTGGATATTTTGAAGCAGAATCTGATTGTTGTGAAGACTTTGGTAAGAAGTGCTTTTGAAAAGGATCAAAACGATTTTTGGTTTACCTTTTTTTATTTGCAGAGGAATGGACTGAATGGTCTCAAATTGAACCTTGTTCGATATATCATGATCAAGCTAAAGACAATTACAGTTTTTATGCTTTCTGGCAAAGAACATGTTCTGGTGGCCAATGCAAAGTCCAGCTTGAGGAAGAACTTGTCTTCTGTGAACCAGTCAATGGAAATTGGTCAGCATGGCAGAATGTCAATGACACAGAATGCTTTGAAACTGGTCAAGGTGATTGGATCAAGTTGACTTATAGGATTTGTAACAATCCAGTACCTTTATATGGAGGATCATGCCAAGAAGATCTTGAAGGAAATGACACTAAAGCCATACTTTGTACTCCTGGTAAGTTTTACTTTAAGCAGAGTTATTTTTTATTCTGTCTTAGTCTCTGGAGGTTGGAGCAACTGGACTTTGGCAAATGATAGTTACTGCTTCAAAGACAATGATAAATGGTTCAAAGAGTTCAGAAGAGCTTGTGATAATCCTGATCCCATCTTTGGTGGATCTTGTGTAGGAAATGAGACAAAGTTGGAAGAGTGTAAACCAAGTAAGTTCTTCATTACATTGTTTGTTTGTTTCTTCTTGACTTTTCGATTCTGATACAGTTGATGGAAAATGGTCTGGATGGATCTCCAATGATAAGGATTGTGTGCTTGAAGAAGGGAACTGGATGAAACCAGCTTCCAGAAGATGTGATAATCCACCTCCTTTGTTTGGTGGCCATTCATGCCAAGGACAAAATCAAACTAAATTAGAATGTCAACCAGGTAATGAAACATATTTTACATAATTGTATTGTTTTAACCAAGTTACAAATAGTTGATGGTCAATGGTCAGAATGGGTATCTGTTAGCTTGGATGAATGCAAAGAAGACCAAAATGGAACCTGGACCAGACCAAGGCATAGAACATGCAACAATCCTGAACCCAAGTTTAATGGGCAAGATTGTCCTCTTCAATCTGGGAATTCATCAACCACTATCTGTCATCCAGTGAATGGGAATTGGAGTGAATTTGGGGATTGGTCTTCTTGTTTTCAGCTCGATGATGACAATTGGTATCAAGAAGCTAGCAGAAACTGTACTGAATCTAAGTATGGAGGAGTTTGCATTCCTGATGAATATGGAAATGAAACAATCTTTCAAAAATGTTTGCCAATTGATGGTGGCTGGTCTGAATGGATGTCAGTCAGTGACAGTCACTGTTCAGAAGCAATTTCGGGTGTTTGGATAAAGCCGGGGTACAGGCTATGCAATAATCCTGTCCCAAGTTATGGAGGTCAGAATTGCAGAGGAGTAAACCAAAGTGTTGCTTGCCAACCAATAGAGGGTGGTTGGAGTGACTTTGGCAATTGGTCAGAATGCAATTTTGATTGTGTCACAAGTAGGGAAAGATCTTGTGATAATCCAGCACCTAAATTCAATGGGAAATCCTGTGAAGGCAAAAGTATTGAAGAAAAGTTTTGTGTTGACCCTAATTGCTATGGTGAGAGACAACTTTTGTCAACACATTGAACAAGCTTTTGCATTAATCACAACCTTTTGTAGCTTTTCATTGCTTAGAACTCAAACGTTATTCTGGTTATGACCTTGAAATCAAACCAAACTTTGGAAACATGACTGCCAAGCAATGCCAAGAAGTATGTGAAAGCACTGTTGGTTGTAAAGGATTCATGTTGATATCTCCTGATGCACCAAAAAGAGAACCTTCTTGTACATTGAAAAGGGAACTGAAAAATGGTAAAATTCACCAAAATGGATACATTATTTCTGGACCTGCAAAGTGTCCGGATCCACCAGGTAATCTAAACACTTTTGGTCAAATACATATTCTAATGTATTCTACATATGTAGTTCATGGTGGATGGACAGATGTTGAAATGTGGATGCCTTGCAAGAATGGACAAATGAAAGGATTTAGATATTGTAACAATCCGGAGCCTGCAAATGGAGGAAATGATTGTGAAGGAGACAATGCAATCATCAAAACATGTAACAATACTATTGAAGGTAAACTAACAATTGAACATGTCCATTGCCATTGCCAAGAGTACAGAATGGGTTGAACTTGAAAGAATATTTTGAGCTGAATACATTTTTGTGTTACATACTCTAAAACTCGTTGCCTTGCCTCTAATAGTTTATTACAGTCATAAAAAATGCATGTATATTGTAAAGCATAGTAACCATAAGTAAGTAAGCCAGAAGCCTTTGTAACTTATGTGAGTAATTACTTTTAATTGTAACAATGTGTGTCAGTGTATGTGTTTCATGATAGATTCAGTTGACTTCGAACCGTCATGTCATGTACTTAGGTAGTAAAAATGAAACTAGAATTTACCCTTCTATTTTACCTCATATCATCTGTTGCTTCAGAATGTAAGTCTGGATTAAGGATTTTTTGCTGGTTTTTAAAACTGTTTTAATTTAGGTAAAACAATTGATAACAAAAAATGTGTCGAATTCCAACATCATGACCAGGTAATCAGTGACAACTTTTGTGTCCACGATGCAGTTACTGATACAAATTGGTGTGCAACAAAGCTTGATGATGAAAGCTTCATTGAACAATTTGGTACTTGTAAAAACGTAGCTGATAATGACTATTATGAAGCTTCATCTGCATCTGAAGATTGCAGATCTTTGAGTAAGTTCATCCTCATTACGTCATTCATTATGTCATTAATCTTTGTTCATTTAGAATGTAATATGGACAGATTTGGTGAACCATATCATGCATTCAAAACTGAAATATTCCAAGGACATTACTACTATGTATCAGAAAATAAGTTGTCCTTTAAGCAAGCAGTAAAATTTTGTTCATCTTCTGGATTTGGTACTAGAGGAACTTATGTTGCTGATATACAACCAATACAAATGAATACCAAGGACGAAAAACTTTATAATCTGAATCTTGCTCTTGATGGGTCTGATGAAGATGGTTATTGGATCGGATACAAAGTTGTCAATGGAAGTATTTATCCAACAAAGCATAGATCAACCAGTCCGGATCTTGAACAAGAATTTGATTACCAAGAGACCGAAGGAGATCTTCAAAATGGATGTGTAGCTGGCATTGTTACAAAAGGAAGCTGGTGGGATGAATTGATTGAATCTTTCACTGGGAAAAGTCCCAAACCACAATTTGTAGTCAAAGATTGTGATGATGAATTGCAAGTACTTTGCATCAAAAGATGCAATGGAAGAGGGTATGGAAAGTGGGTGCCTGGTCCATGGAGCACATGTGTTGAAAATGGAAACGAATATGAAAGAAAACGGTTTTATGAATGCAAAAGTGCTGATTCAATGGAAGTCTTAGATGAAGAACATTGCTCTGAACCTAAACCCAATCCAATAGTTGAAACATGCAGTCAATATTCAAATATGAAATGCTTTGGAAACTGGACAGGATGTTGTACCAATGATCATCCATGTTATCATGGTGATGGGGATTGTGATTCACATGACCAATGTCTTGGGGATTTGGTTTGTGGTCAAAATAATTGTGATTTGGAATTGGGGTTTGAATTCACAGCTGATTCAGATTGTTGTACCTTGCCAAAATGGTCACCTTGGCAGGAACAGTCGGAATGTTCAGAAAGTGAATGGTCTTCACTTTGGACAAGAGAATGTATCCCTGAAGGAAGTACTTGTCTTCCTGACCTTAGTGAAACTCGGGTTCGATGTGATGAGGGTAACTTCTGTTTCTGATCCATTTAGATCTTGATTTTGGATCATCTCAATTGTTGCAGATAATTATGGTTGGTCCATTTGGTATGAAACTCCACAAGATGATCAAGTTTGCAAGCAAGAAGGTTCGAAATGGTACAAAATCATAAAAACGCGATTTTGTGTCATTGATGAAGTGGATGCGGATTCCATACCAGTACCTTGTCAAGAAAATGGCCAAGGAAGGACCAATGAATGGAAGCAAGTTTGTGAACCAGAGTATGGTACATGGTCTCCTTGGTCATCATGGAGTACATGTCTTGACTCTGACTCTGACTCTGATTCTTCACCATCACAATCTAGATCAAGATCTAGGTCAATCACCAATTTCAATATTAATGAAACAGTGACAGAAACAAGGACATGCAATGAAGGTGAAATTGGTTTGAGATGTTTAGGATCCAAAGAAGATTCTTGTTGTAGAGATGAAGATGGAAAAAGATGTGAAGAACATGATGGTCATTGTACCAGCAATGACCAATGTTCAGAAGGATTAGTATGTGGAGAGAAAACTTGTCTTAAAAAGGATACTTTATCCTTTTGGATGAGTGATGTCAGATGTTGCAAGAAACCAGACCAATGGACTGACTGGACAATGAAACATGATTGTGCTTTGAATCATGAAGAGGCACCAAACAATGAATTTTACTATAAAGTATTGGAAAGATCATGCCAAATTGAGTTTTGTGAAGGTGACTCGAAAAGTTTCATCAAATGTGAACCACAAGATGGTCAATGGTCTGATTGGAATCCAATGAGTGATTCATGTACTGACAAATGTGTCATTCAATATCAACGTAGTTGCAATAATCCAGTTCCTTTGTATGATGGACAAGATTGTGAAGGTTCAGACACTAAATACAAAGCTTGTTGGAATGGTAATTGTCCATTGGACTGTTTGTTTCAAGAAAATTGGGCTTATAAAGCCAAAAATATTGATCTGATTCCCATGTCAGAATTGGAATTTTCCATAGTAAAATGTCAACAAAAATGCCAAGACAATCCGGATTGTGGCGGATTCACAGCAAATCTTAATCCTGAGTCCCTTGAAAATGGAAATTGTAGATTGAAAGCTATAGGTGGTGAAAAAGTACTGAAAGGTGACAATTCTGCTGTGTCCGGACCTGCATTTTGTCAAGATCCTATCAATGGACAATGGTCATCTTGGACAATCNTTGTATTTTGACTTTCCAAAGGCAATGTATTGGTCAAAAATACGGTGGCCAACCTTGTGAAGGTGACACAATCAAATATGAAACCTGTAACAATGGAAAATGTCCACAAAAAGACTGTTACCAACAGCATATAACATATGAATTTGGTCAAATAATCTCTTCAACTTTAATGGAGTCCTTGGACTATTCTATCCCAAGGTGCCAAGCAAAGTGTCAAGAAAATGATCAATGTAGAAGCTTCACGGCAAGAGTTCAAGAAGATGAGAATAAGGAAGCAGGAATCAAATGTCAATTGAAAAGTGATGTTGGTACTAAGGGACAAGTTAGTAACAATGTCATCAGTGGTCCAAAACATTGTCCTGGTAAGGTCATTTGAACCTTTGATATCAACATGTTTGATATGTATCTTGTTTTAAAGTTCATGGCGAGTGGAGTGATTATGGAGCGTGGAGCGAATGCAGTGAGGTCTGTACAAAAACCAGAAGTAGAACTTGTACGGATCCGGAACCAGCTTATGAGGGAGATCAATGCCAAGGAGAACCAACAGAATTGCGATTCTGTCTTGATGAAGAATGTTTTGGTGATTTACCTTTATAACTTAGATTCTTCAGATTATTTACTAGAGTTACAATTTTAGCTTCGGATTGTTTTGAGTTAGTATACTATACAAGCTTTGGAACAACTGCAAAGGTTGAGTATTCAAATGACATGAATCCCAAGAAATGTCAAGATTTGTGTATTGAAGAAGAAGAATGTTCAATTTTCTCATTGATTTCACATGCATCAAAACAAAGAGATCCAGGATGTGAATTGAAAACGAAATTGAGTAGCAAATCCAGCTTGAATGCCAATGTTGGAACAGTCATTTCAGGACTTGCAAAATGTCCAAGTAAAATCTGTGTAAACCATCTAATCCTACTAAAATTAATCTTTGTATTGCCATTTTACAGTTCATGGTGAATGGTCAGAATATAGGACATGGTTACCATGCAAAAAGGGAACTCAAAAAGGATTCAGGTACTGTGATAACCCCAAACCGGAGTTCAATGGAAATGACTGTACTGGAAGCAACTTTATCCTATCAAATTGTACAGAAGGTAAAGTGGTAATGTATCATATATTCAAAGTTGATCCAATTCTGCTAAAACTATTTAGCTAATGAATGGAGCGATTCGACGAATTTTTCAAGTTTTTCAATTACTTAAAAAAAAACCTCGTCAAATTGACGTGGTTTTGAACTATTCACCTTATGAGCGGAGCGATTCGACGAACTTTTTCAATTTTGGAGAAAATCTGAATAGCTGGGACACTAATAAATTTTGGAATACTTTGTAGACAACTTTTTATTCCAATATGTCTTGAGAAACATACAAGATTTCTAAGCCCTCGCCATACGCTTGTCACGCTCCTCAGCAACGGTCAACTTGATACCATTGCCCTTGGGCAAGCTGATGTAAGGCTTGTTGCCCTTGCCAATCACGAAGATGTAACCCATACGAGTGGCGAAGGTGTGGCCTTGAGCATCCTTGACGTGAACGATGTCGAATGAACCAGGATGTCTCTC
>LT727936.1:310785-322870 GCA_900157175.1 Oithona nana
ACTAGGGTCCAAAAAATAAGGTAAAAGTTGCGCTGTGGTAAATCTCAAAATGTATAAAACTGTTTCATGGATATTAGGGTCTAAAAAATAAGGTAAAAATGGCGCTGTAGTGAATAGCTCGCAGTAATGATCGTGAGATTTTTATTATGGGTGGAAAATGTCGAGGAAGAAAGCGTAGGAGAGCATTGAAGTTAAACAGGTGCAGAGCATAGAGGGCAACGTTCGGCGAAGTGAAATGATATTCCCTCCTTGATAATGCACGTGAAGTGTCTGCTGCTGCCATGCCCCCGTCCTATGGTATGGTGAGAATTGGGAGTTGTTGTTCGAATGTGTGGAATGTGTCTCTTTTGGCTTGTCCATATACAAGTTTGCCGTGGGCCTCTTACAACGAAAGTCAATCTCACATAAGTACGGACCGTTAAAGAGGTTTCAATTGAGGATTTTTTGACCGCCACCCCGTTTGTCAAAGGTTGCGCAATGCGCGAATAAACTGGATCCGGATCAAACGTGGGATTGCAAGAATAAACGGAATAAAATCAAGAATTTGGAATTAGAATAGTGGACAAAGTGGTTGAAAATCGCCAAAACATAAATATTCATTTTCTAGGTATTGAAAATATTTGAATTTTCGCGCCAAAAACTGGCAATATTTGAAACACATTGATTTTTGGCACGAAAATTCAAATGCGTTTACAATGGACCTAAACGTAGCTCGCTTCGCTCGCAATGTTGTAAAATGAGACTTTTTAATGGAACTAATCATAGCTGTAGCTCGCTTCGCTCGCAATGTTGTAAAATGAGACTTTTTGAGAGTGAATTTATGGAATTTTCTTAAATGGTTTTGACTTTAGCCGTGTATAATAATAACAGCAGCAGCAGCTCCGTGCTTGGTTCTCTCCTGCTGCTCTGCTCCTCGTGTGAGTTTATGTGTGGTGTCTTCCTTCGACGTTTCGGCCAGGTGGCAACCAACAAAACCAGATTCTAACTACTACTACACAAATGACGTTTTCGTAGCCTCCATTAGAGGAGTAGTCGAGCCTTTTAGAAAAGAATGCTGTTGTTGTGTGTACCAGATAATGATGATTGGCATAGATTTTTCTTCGCAAGATGGAGGACAAAGAATCCACGACATCAGTCATCACATCAGATTTCTTTTCCTGTTTTCTCGAATACAAACAAAATTTCGATTGGTCTTTCAACTCCATTCGTTTATGATGTTTGAAATATGGTCTAAAAAAGAAAGGAATGCAGGGCAGGTAAAGAGTTTTTCCGCCAAAATGCAATGTCACAGCTTATTATGAAGGGTCTTTTACAAAGGAAAAGTTGATGTCCAATCTGTTTAAGTGTCCCATGAAATGCAGGTAAATACTTCACTCGAACTCCAGAGTTTGTTATTGCGTTGCTACCTAACTTTGGACACCTAGATTTAGACTTTCGAGAATAAGTTATGTACGTCAGTTTTCCCTGAATGAATCGTAACTTCAATCGCAATGATGGCAACATATGTAGCGATTTCATTTCATCGCTTCATAGCCGAGCGTTTTCCTCGACATTTCTTCTGCTATTTTGAGATCATGTTATATTTTGCCATCTGGCAACAAGTTCTGTCCGATTTCAACAAGCTGCACAGATTTTTTTTCCCCCAGGATGATTCAAGGAGTAGTTTTACTGTAGCACTTGCTGCTACATCTGTAGCTCGCGAGCCACTAGCAACGTCGCCCAGCAGCTCCGATTGTACAAAGCGCTGCTCCGTTCCTCGAGCGGTAGCGAGCCCATCAGTTTCAACAGTCCGTTTCTGCAACGCAAACTGCTCGCATCTACATTACAAAGTGAATTACTGATTCCGATTCCTACAACGTTAAAAAGTAAGTCATTTTCATTATTATAGGGAAAATGGTTAGATGGCGTTTATGAATGCTTTGTACCGATTTTGACAATCTTAACCGATTTTCGTTTAGATGAAAGGCTTTGAAATTCCGATTTGTGTCGTCCTACAAAAATCAGTTCGAAAAAGGTGCAATATGCATGCACATGAGGGTTGCTACTCTCAATATTCAATGATTTTTATCAACAAAACATATGCTTTAGCATCTGCACAACTTTTCAACACATCACTTTTCACCGAAATATTGTCATGTCATAGAAATGGAGATTTGAAAAGTCCCAAATTGGTTGAAAGACTACAACAACGCTCAAAAACAGAGGGTCTCATTGTTCTGCAATAAATCAATAAAACTTTTGAGCATTTTGAGCAGACGACGCATCATCATGAGAAAGTTGGGGAAAAGCTTGGGAAGAGCTCAAATAACAATAGATTAGTTTGCACATTTACGCTTGATAACTTTCGAACCTCTGGTTTGATTCCAATTTTGATTTCGACGTTTCAATTTGGGACTTTTCAAATCTCCATTTTTGTGACATGACAATATTTCGGTTAAAAGTGATGTGGTGAAAAGTTGTGCAGATGTTAAAGCACATGTTTTGTTGATAAAAATCATTGAATATTGAGAGTAGCAATCCTCATGCGCATGCATATTGCACCTTTTTCTAACTGATTTTTGGAAGTCGATGTAGGGCCACAGTCTCTTCACTTGTCATCTCGATGTCTAAAGAATACTAAAATCTAATTGATTGGAGCTTTCAGAAAGATACTGAGCATAAAAAAACGTACCGCTCGTGCCGCTAATATTGTTTAGCGTCGTGGCTGCTCTCCCATCGCGACGATCGATGTTATTTGCACCATCTGGATGCTACTGCTGCGTTACTTGTGATAGCAAATAGGGAGCATCAAAAATCATCGGATAAACACTGTATTATCTTCCTAGAAATCACTCAATTTTTCTTTGACATAAAGTAATTTGTCTCATTTGAATTTTCATGCCAAAATTAGCATTACAACTGCAAATTCTAGTATTGATTTTTGGCGCGAAAATTCAAATTTTGTTTGAAAAGGAAGGGTGCTCGCTTCGCTCGCAATGTTGAAAATGAGACTTTTTGAGTGAATTTCCAGCTAGAAAGAAAACACACTGTTTAGATGAGTCTCACGGTAATTTAGAATGGAACAGACAAAACTGGGATCGAATTAGGATATGCAAGAGAAGGAGGGGCGACCGGGGGTTCGATCCAGAGCCACGTGCGGTGTATCACGTGGACAGCTTTCTTTTAATCTTCCAACGTGTCCCGACATGCTCAACCAGCTGTGATTGACTCACCATCTGTTTCTCTCTGCTGTCTCTTCTTCTTGACCCTTCTTGGATTCCCAAAATGGCCAAAATGATTAAAAACATATGAACGAACGTTAGATAGTAGATGAGATAGCAGGTGTTATTCTATCCAAAATGCGTATAAAAAGCTATTATTCAGAGTTATCTGTCTGTCTGTTGGTGTTTGACTTATCATACATCCCATGAGAAATATTAGTATTTGACAATGATGCACCTGTTGTATTCCAGATGTGAGGCTGGGAAAATTTAATACTGGAAAAAAGGATTACTGGAAATTGTCATGACAATTTGTCAATTGTTTATCATTAGTAGACGAAAACTTTTTAAGAAATGACGAGGACACATCTGTTAGATGAAGATACGCGCTCAGAAGTTTATTTTTAGATTTCTCAAAGACTAAGACAAATTGAGCACAATCCAGCTAGACTAAAAATCCTTGGAATCGAATGGTGATCCAGAACTGGATTTTATTTTTAGAGTAGTTCTGTTTTTCTGCTCTCCTCGAATTTTGTTATTGGGATTTTGCTCTATGGCGGCCCACAAAAATGCAAGTTGGAAGTTGAAGAAATGAGGACATTTTTCCTGCTCACTTAGACTTTACTACAGTAGCAGCAGTGATTCACCATCTGTTGCCCATAAACTGAAATGTGTCATAAAACTCTTCTTGTCACACATGTTGTCATGCCGGAGCTGCTTCGACACAGTAGCAGCATCTTGAGTACAAACCCAAAACGAAGAAGACAGCAGCACAATTCATATTAGACACGCGAGAAGAAAGATAGCATTTGTAAGTAGAACTAGAATCACCGCCGCCATCTGTGTTTTGTTTACTGCTGCTCAATTAGTAAGCACTAGTTTTACACCCTCTCCTATACAACGTGACAAGGAAAGAAAAAAACTGAAGATTCAATTTTGAGTTGCTCTCCGTTGCACTCACTTTTAAACTTGATTTGGCGGATTTTTGTACTTGTTACTTAGCATTCGTTGCGCTCATTTCTGCACTTCACTTACTCATTTTTACATTGCGCTCCATTTTGCGCTCATTTGTTGCATTGCACTCCATTTTGCACTCATTAGCTGTAATTGTACTCCAATTTGCACTCATTTACTTAATTGATGTCTTAATTTCACGTTTTGTTGTACATACTTGCACTCAAATTGCACTCATTTTTGCTCTTGGTTATCTAATTACTCCACTGCACTCCATAATGCACTCATTTGATACATTGTAGTCTCAAGAAACACTCTTTAAAACTTGCTTCCAAATTCTCATGTTGGAATCAAAATAGTTTTCACAAAAGCACTCTAGCAGAATAGCAGATATGCAAATTGCTATGATTTACTATCATCAAAACAAAGCGTCGAAAAATAGTTTTCACATTTCTGCTGTCTACTGTAAAAGAGCGTTTGCATGTCTTTTAAAGCAACAGTAGCAGCAAATGTTCGTGTTATTGTTGAAGTTTTCTACTAATTTGCCGATCATTTGTCTTGATGTGGTTTTATTGAAAACGACAGTTGAGATTTCAGAAAAATAGTAGTCGTGTGAAATTGTATAGTAATATTAGAGAGACTGAGACTAGATGTAGTAAAAGAGACTAATTCCAGATGGTGTGTTTCTTAACGTCAAGTGGCGCACAAGAGAATTTCCAGATGTTGCCTTATTGTTACTTCCTCTGCTGTATGAAGGCTCGAGCATTTGTTGCCTTCAACTGTCTCTCAAACATACCACTACTGGATGGACAGACAAATATTAGAATAGACACAAGGACACACCCATTCATATAGTACTACATTTTGTACATGACAAAATATTTTTATTGATGTACAACTATGATTGATAGTAGCCGACAAAAGACAATTGAAAATGACTTTAGGGTGTAAGAATTAAGGGAACACTTGAAAAAGTTACGGTAAAGTACATTTTAGAGTTGTAGAGGCAAAATGGAGTGCATGATGAGTGCAAAGTAGAGTGCATAATGAGTGCTAAGTAAGCATCATTGTTCAAATTAGAGTGCAAATGAAGTTCTAAGTCATGAACAGTAAGAGAAAAATTGAGTGCAAATGAAGTGCAAAATGAAGTGCTAGAAAGGACAGGAAGGGGGAAATTGAGTGCAAATGAAGCACTCAAATGAGTGTTTTTCTTTAAAGAAAGATTCCACAAGGCAGTTGAAATTCTTTGAGACATTTTTCAAATCGTAATCCAACTTTTATGGCTCACATCTGGTGAAATCTGAGGAATGGGGATAGAGTTGAAAAATGAATGAATGATGGCGCGCAAATCATACGATTTTTGAGAGTTCAAGAGCGAGGACCAAGACCACCTGACTTTTTTTCGAAGACAACAATAAAGTAGCTTGAGTAGTAGTCGTCAGGTGGTTCTCAAGGCGATTCCAATTCCGTCTTCCAAGTTCCAATTTTTGTTGTCCTTTGTACTGAAGGACCATCCGTCGTTGTCATCGGTGTGACCAGGAATAATGTGCCTAAAGAAAACCAATGAAACACATCTGTCACAATGAGTGACATAAGTCACATCACAGCATTAGTTCCTCAAACCAATTACGTTTATTACTAAATTAGGAAAGATTGGAGTTAGACTTGCAAGAAAGGACACTGTAATACTGTTATATACTAAAACAGTGAATTACTGTAATCTTTAGCTTTTTGTTACATAAAAATGTCCTTATATGTACTTATGTACCCTGAATCATTCTTTTTATCGATGTTTAGAATAGTGATGATTCATTTCAAAGATGTTGTCAAGTCTGAGTTCAACTGTTCCAAACTTGTCTGAGTACAAAAGTCCAAATAGATTTGTTTGTGTTGTCCACGTCCACGTCTCCTTTTCCTCCTCTTTTAGACTTTAGATCACATATGGCACACAAATGATGGAACACTGTTGTTGGATGATGATGATCATAGCTAAAACAGCACACAGCACATGTGGTCATTTTTGCCATGTTCGTGTGACTTCAATTAGGATTTTAGTATAGGAGCACAGATGGTTATATACTTCAACGAAAAGCAACAGTTGATCAATCTGCTTGGGGTTTGAACATAGCAAAAAAGGTTTCAAGGGAAGGTTTTCAAAAAAGTGAAAAGATTCATTTTAAGTGCAACATAGAAAGTTTGACTTTTTTGAAGTACAGGATTTTTTTGGGGTGAATAAAGGTCAGTGACTCAAATCAAGTCCAAAATAACAACAACAACTGGAATCCGGATAGATAAGTGACTGACCCCAAAAACAAAATTTGTACCTAAATTGCGTAACGTTTATACTTATGGACACTTCCATGTAGTTTAGGACTTGCAAAAATGGACACTCTGATATTGTTTACTAATTTTCTTCTTTTAAATTGCAGATTTCAAAATGCCAAACGAGGCAACAACGTTACTATCCGAGAGCCCAAATAAACGTAACAAACGAAAATCCAACGACCCCGTCCGGATTCATCAAATAAAACCAGACAAAATGCCAAAATTAGAGCAAACTTCAGATGGAGAAGATCCCTCACCCTCACCCAGACTATCCTCCACATCCAGTCTAAGTCCCAAATCAGAATGCCGGTCACCCAGCCCATTCAGCATGGCGCCGAAAAAACGTTTTAAATTGGATGCATTGAAAGATTTAGAGGCTCAAAAAGTGTTTAGACCCTGGTCAGATGAACAACCTGCTTCCCAAAAGTCGCCAAAAATCTTTCCTTACCACCCATACATGTTATTTTTGTATCAAAATCAACAGTCAGCTGTCGCGTCAGCTGTCGATCCGGAGCCGGAACAACAGGAACCCTTGGCGCTAGTCAAACCAAAACAAATCAAAACTGAGTTGAAACAGGAGCTACCAGAGAAGCCCAATTTAAGTAGTCAAAAAGTGGAGAAAAAAGCCAATAACACTTCGAGTAAACAACGGAATTACAAAAATATGACCCGAGAAAGGCGGATTGAGGCCAATGCGCGGGAACGTCAGCGTGTCCAGACAATTACTGAACAATTTGAAACTTTACGAAATGTGATTCCAGTCGATGACAAAAGTGCCAAAATGTCCAAATTAAGCATCATCAAGATTGCTACCAGTTACATTACCCTTTTGTCTAGACAGATGGGATATGACTACACTTCAGACAAGTCTGAACCGAGTATTGAAGAATGTTATTCCAATTTGACAAATCTTATCAAATATGAGGCCAAAATGAGCTCGGCAGCAAATGTGACATCCACAGTGGGCGAATTACCAGAATTGGCTCATAAACCTCCTTCAGCAAGCCAGTTAAAAATGTAACCATTTTTTGTGGTTTAATTTCATTATTGGCTGTGCTGTTTTTCTCCATGTTTTGTGGTTTTCTTTTATAAAGAATGTGTTATTTTTGAATTTTTTGTCTGATTTATAATAAAGTGATAATTTTACAACTTTGCGTGCGAAGCGAACTAATTTATTGAAAAAAAAAAATATATATTTGAATTTTTGCGCCAAAATTATGTAAAATTTTGGCCTTTTTTGGCGCAAGAATTCATATAACAACTTTGCGAGCGAAGCGAGCTTTACTTATTGGAAAAAAAAAATGAATTTTCGCGCCAAAAATATGTACAATTTTGGCCTCTTTTTTGGTGCAAATATTCATATATTTATTGGAAAAATTTGAATTTTCGCGTCAAAATTATGTACAATTTTGGTCTTTTTTTGTGTAGAAAAAAAATTCGTTATGAAAAGAATTTCGGCGCAAAAATTCAAATTTTTGGTAATTTTTGTCGTCGCTTCATTTCAAATGGGTTTCCAAAAATGGTCAATTTTCCGTTTTTGTCCCAACAAATCCTCCGCCTTTTTTTTTGGCAAGTTGAATGGGATTTGAATGGGTTTTACAGTTGTTGTTTGGCTAATGGTTCTTGGTAGACACAATTGGTAGTGATCTTCTTCATACCAGAGTGGCGCCAAGAAGTCGCTACTAGGATCCCTGGACACGTTATCTACTGTTTTGCCGACAATCACAACTTCAGAACAAGAGAAGATCCTTTTCATCTACAACCAAAAATTTCGAATTTTGCCTCGGAAATTCAAACTTTTTTTCTTCCTTTCTTTTTCTTTTTTTGATCTTATAAAAAAATGCAAATTTTGAATTTTATTTAATAAAAATGTGAACTTTAAATTCTGCCTTTTGTTTTTATGGATAAAAAAAATTATGGATTTTTGAAAAAAAAAAACATTTTTCCCAAAAATTAAGGTTTGAATTGTCCCGCCAAAAAAATTAATGAAAAATCGCTAAAGTTGCTTCAAAAATTTTCACAGAAATCAAGAGTGAGACCAAAAAATTCAGAGATGATTAGGGTCTGGATGATCTCGAGACCAATGGGTTGACCTGTTGCTAGACAGTAACAGGTGCATGGTCACCTGGGAAAAATTCCTTAGAAAGAACTGCGAAGCAGAGATAATCATGAGTAGTAGTATTTATTTTAACCTTACACTCAGATTCACACTTTTACTTATTACCGGGGGTGGCGGGGCGGGGGGCATTATATTGATAATCATAGAGTAAATTCTGCTCTCTTTTGGTTGCATTACACAGTAGGACACAAACGTACAGATCAGGAAAACAATCGCAGGAAAGGCAGTTGAGCGAAGTGTTTCAAAGACAATTTTTTGCTGTTTGTTTATTTTTCAAGCTAATTTTCAGCTGTTTGTTTACATTTTTAGCTGTTTGTTTACATTTTCAGCTGTTTGTTTACTTTTGACAGTTCCGGAAAGGTGATTATTGCATGAATTGAGCAAGCAAAACATTTGAATTTTAGCGCCAAAACCAAGATCCGATTGAAAAATTACGGAAAAATTGAAACTTTCAAAAAATAGACTTAGAATCCTTCGCTGAATAATCATTACATGAAGACATCACAAGAATCACGAAGAAGAGTTAGCAGGAGAACGGGTAGTAGGCGGGATATGGGGCGTGTTATTAGGCGGCACCGGCCCACGCCTGGGCCCAGTGGGCGGGAGAGCAGAGGGTGGAGGCGGGGAAGGCGAAGGCACGCCCGCTACCATAGCAGCACCAGGAGGCGTGGTTAAGCTGTGCACTCGCCCGTGATGAATCATGGGCGGGGGCGTGAATAAGGGGGCGTGGCCGGATTCACGCCTTTGAATGCTGTGACTACCCTCCCCATAATTGAGGCCGGGGGAAATCGGGCGGGAGGTGGAAGGCATGCTGGTGCCGGGAACGCCGGCTTGACCCGGCGAGGGCCCGCAGGACATGCCCACAGGCACCGGCGAGGAGACGGTACGCGTGCGATGAACAACTGCTGCTGAAGCTGCTGGGCCGCCGGGCGTTGTTAGACCCACTTGTGAAGCATGGCTGAGTTCGTTGTAAACGCGTTCTTCTTCCATTTCCAGACTGGATTCGGATTCAGACAAATGCCTGGAAAAGAATAGAGAAGACACGAATGACATATTATTGAGTAAACAAGGGCGTGGCGCAGTTTATGACCAGTTTATGACCAGCAGTCAGCACAAAAGGGGGATTTGACTGCTAATGCTATGTAATGGTAAAGTTCGTAGTTTCAAAAGTGATTCAAAGATGGCATTGATATGTTCACTGACAATGATTTCCAGAGATTAAAGTCGTTAGAGAAGGAACTATAAACTAGATCCGGAATCCGGATGAACGAAGACATCGACAGATCCTAAGTCTAATTATTCTTGCTTTTAGAAACTAGTACGCGTAATCACTTTTGATGTGATGTGGTGTTTCAATTTTAGTTTGATCATGATGTGCAAATCGAAAAAATTAAGCTTATCTTTTATTCATTAGCTAAAGCATTGATATTGGATATTAGGATGATTCTAATTGTTTGAAATTTGCGAAAATATTTTTCAACGAGGTTAAAAAATCACAAATTAAAATCTCGCTTACTTTTAGAATTCTTTAAAGAAAGGTTAAATCAGCTATTTGACATATCGAAACCTCTCTATCCATTTCCAGACTGGATTCGGATTCAGACAAATGCCTAGAAAAGATCAGAGAAGACACGGTTGACATTGTATTCTGCGTAAACATGGGCGTGGTGCAGCATTGACCGTTTATGACCAGCAGTCAGCACAAAAGGGGGATTTGACTGCTAATCCTGCTAATGCCAAAAGTTCGAAGTTTCAAAAATGATTCAAAGATGGCATTATCATGCTCACTGATGACGATTTCAAGACGCTAAAGTCATTGGAGAAGGACCTAAAAACCAGATCCGGATGAAAGAATGCATTGACAGATCCGGAGCCTAAATAATCTTGCCTTTCGGAAACTGTTGTACACGTAATCACTTTTGATGTGATATGGTGTTTCAATTTTAGTTTGATCATGATGTGCAAATCGAAATAATTTAGTTTGCGTTTTGAACCAAGATTATTATCTTGTAAGTCTTCATGATAATGGTAACAACTAACATTTTCTAAAGAGGTTAATTCACAAATCAAAACCTCTCTCATCTCAAGAACTTCCCCTTTATCTGCAGATTTTTTAAAGCGCATCTTGGGTCTCGAGTGTCCAACATAACAATGCTGGTAAACGACAAAGTTCCGTTAACCTGTATGTATTCATCACTACCAGTTTTCAAGACATTCAGGCCATTGCCCAGCAGATTTCTTATCGCCAAAGCGAGTAAGGATATTGACAAGAGGTGGCTCTGGAAACGTTTCTACCAAATTCGAAGAAGTATTGCAATATTGCGGAGTGAGGACGACATGAATCCTTTCTATAAAGTAGAGCTACAAGCAATTACATTCTGATTGTATTCCTAAAAAAGGGAATTGATTGGTAATTCTAGTTTTTACTGATTGTTCAAATAGATAGGCATTTTCAAAATGATTGAAACAACTCAAATTATTTTGAAAATATTTAGCATTTAGCAGATTACTAGGGTGTTTTCACTTCTTTCAATAAGGTCAATAATTTTTTCCCCTAATTTTACTACGAGGAAATCTTAAAGATTTAAAAAGAATCCTCATTTAGCGAAAGCAAACATACCATCTGCTCCAAACTTGCAGTTTAGTTATAGATCCAACAGATTTTGAGTAAACAAGGGCGTGGTGCATGCGCATCGCGCATTGACCGTGTTAGAATAGGAAAAGTTTATGACCAGCAGCTGCACAAAAGGGGGATTAGACTGCTAATGCCAAAAGGTCGTAGTTTCAAAAGTGATTCAAAGATGGCATTGATGTGTTCCTTTTAATGATTTCTTGAGACTAAAGTCGTTAGAGAAGGAGCTAAAAATGAGATCCGGATCAACTAATGCATTGACAGACCCTAAGTCTAAGTGTGCCTTAATTTTGAAAGTATTTTATGCACACGTATTCGATTTGATGAAATATGGTGTTTTAAAAGTTTAGAATAATCATGATGTGTAGGTCAAAATAATTAAGTTTTTGTACTGTTAATCAGTTAAACAAGGGAATGTGAAAGTTCGTCAAATTTTTTTATAGTTAAAACAACTTTTTTTCAAAGAGGTTAAAATTAAACCTCTGTAATCTGTAGAATTCTTATTAAATCGGAAACTTCGTTTCAGACCAAGAAAGTGTTAAGGATTTTAGGGGTCCAGATAACATGGTCTCCAAAATCAAATATGGATCAAAAAGGGGACAAACAGACTATATAGTGCAAGGTGACATTATAAATCAGCAAAGGAAATCTAGCTTACCGGCAAAGTGCCTCTCTTCGTTCCATTTCCAATTGAAGTCTTCTTTGCAAGCGTAAGTTTTCCTCCTTGATTTCTTTCTCCTCTTTGACAAACTCCGCCATCTTTTTCTCGGTTTCACACTTAGCATGGGATAATTGATGCTTCAATTTAGCGCATTCTGTCTTTAAAGCTCGGATGTGATTGGCCAAATTAGTGGC
>LT727936.1:323470-364199 GCA_900157175.1 Oithona nana
AAATAACATTTCAAAACCTCTCCAATTGTGGAATATATATCAAGATTTCCTATCAATACGACTTCCGAACACTTCGTTGACAATTTAAACGCAAAGGGATCGTAGGTGTCCGAGTCCGGAGTATCAAGGTTCAGAAATCCGGTAAAAGTGTACAAAAAGGTTGCATGGTGACATTATGAATCAGAAAATGAAATTAAGCTCACCGGCAAAGTGCCTCTCTTCGTTCCATTTCCAATTGAAGTCTTCGTTGCAAGCGTAAGTTTTCCTCCTTGATTTCTTTCTCCTCTTTGACAAACTCCGCCATCTTTTTCTCGGTTTCACACTTAGCATGGGATAATTGATGCTTCAATTTAGCGCATTCTGTCTTTAAAGCTCGGATGTGATTGGCCAAATTAGTGGCGGTGTCACCATTGCCTTTACTGCTGAATTCACTTAAAGGCGGGGCAAAAGGCGTGCTGGTGCCGGCGGAGGAGGGGCCTACAACCACCGAGTTTTCTTGAGGGTCCATTTTCATTTGCAATGATCTAAAAATACAGAATAAATAAATTCTCATTTCGAACATTTCGAATTTTGGACATTTCGCGCCAAAAATATGGGTAAAATTGCAAGATTTTAATGTTGATTTTTAGCGCGAAAATTCAAAATCCCAAAAATCACTGTATGTCACGATGGGCAAAAAAATTCGTGAAAGTTTGTTTACGTTCTTGCTAAGGAGTGCAGTTCTCCCATCAATTTGACGAATTTTTTTTTTGAAAAAAAAATTTCAAAAGTCTGTATCACGAAAAATAAACGTTGCTCGCTTCGCTCGCAAAATTACCTTTTTTCAGTTTCGAGTTGGTCCATACGTTTCCAAAGTTTATTGACAAGTGCCTCTTGTTCTTGTTCAAGGGTATTTTCAAGCTCCACTTTTTCTCTACGTAAAGTTTCCAAATTGGTTTGTTTGGCAGTCGTCTCCGATTCCAATTTCTCGATACGTCTCATCAATTTGTTCACCAGGCATTCTTGTTCTTGCTCAAGTGTATGTTCAAGCTGAACTTTTTCTTGTCGCAACTGTAAAAAAATGAAGAATTTTGTAAACATTTTCTTGCGCAAAATTCATTTTTTTTTCATACCTGATTGAGTTTTCTTGATAAATCATTGGTTAAGCATTCTTCTTCCTGTTCATAATTCAAAGCCAAATTTTCCTTTTCTTTTTTCAACGCTTGAATCTTTTTCAATAATGTATTAGAGATAAATTCCTCTTCTTGTTCAGCTTTGGCTTGGATATGAACGGAGGCTTGACGTAATCCTCGATTTTCCTATAAAGAAAATATTTTTCTGTGAAATTCTGCTATTGCTGTCATCCTTCAAGACATGCAATAAAAAATTCGTGAAAATAAAGTGGATTTGTACTGTTTCACTACTGACAACTTTGATTTCACGAGAAAATTTTTCAAAATATTTTTTGAATAAACTTTGATTTCACGAGAAAAATTTACAAGAATTTTTTTGAATTTTTTTCTTGATTTGAATTTAGATTTTCACGAAATTCGCGTATTTTGAGGTCGAACTGCAGTTTCCAAAAGACTAAATTGTTTTTACCTCCTGTAGAGATTTGACACGAAGTTTGTAAGTTTCCAGCTCACATTTGAGCACGCGATTTTGTTGCTGCAAGGATTCAATCCTCTTATGGAGCTGAAATAACAAAAAAATATTAACTGATTATACTTGTCATTAACGCGAAAAAGTTCTTTGATATTTCCTCTCTCTTCGAAAATAATGAATGCTGAAAAGTGCGTTGCTGCTGCACCTGAAACTTTGCCAATACCAAACACGAGAAACACTGAATGAATGTTGCAGACATTGATTGACATTTATCAATTACAGTCTTTAGAGTCACGAAAGAAAAGTTTTGGTAGTCAGATCTACTAACTAATGGTCGAATTGAAAATGGTGCAATTTACCGATTTTTTTCAAGTGAAATTGCAATTTGAAAATAACTCGTCAAATTGACTTGGTTTTGTACTATTTTGCTTATGAATGGTGCAATTTGACGAATTTTTCATGTGAATTTGTGATCGATGATCTAAAAAGTGAAATCCAGAATCTTCAACTTGATTTTCAATGTTTTTCTAAGTTTACCTTTGGACATCTATTTGCAGGTAATACTTATCACCTTGTGGTCTGATTTTCGTTGGGACGACGTGACTTACAAACAATTTGAACATTTGAACAGTTATGCTGATGCAATAATTTTGGTTTTAGACCACATAAAAAAACTCGTGAAAATATAGTGGTCCTAAACTGTTTTACCGTTTACAACTTTGATTTCACGAGAAAAAATTGGCAAAAATTATTTGGTCGAAAAAATTCGCCAAATCGTAGTTTTAACTTTTAACCTTTGTTTACATGATTTTCCGGAATAATTTCAATTTCCTCCTTACCTGTTCTCTTGAAACAGGCGATGGTGGCATCATCATCACATCACTGGGATTTGAAGAAGTGGATTCTCGTCGTTCCCGTGGTTCCAATTTGTTAATTGAACTTTCTGAAGATCCCAAACCAGAATCCGAAGTGGCTGACGCCATCATCACATCGGTGTCACTTGTCGCACTTTTACTTTCGGTTGTGTCCATGATGGACTAAACCGAAAATTGTTCCGCTACAACGCTGCAAATTTGGGATTTTTTGCTCAACAGCAGTTTTCAAAGAGAATGTTGTTCAAAATTTTTTCGTCAATTTGCAATTTCTGAAATGTAAAATGTAAACGATCAAAAAGTACGAGAAAACGCCAAAGTTCAACTTAGTAAAAATAAACAAAACCAAAACCGTATCTCTGTTGTGGTTGCGCGCCTCTTATATGTAGATAATTCAATAAAGCTACCAGACATGAATTTACAAGTGTAGAAAATAGATTTTTAACGGTGCAACGAACATTTGTTGAATATTGTCTGTGCATAGAGAAAAGAAATCTGGCGAGTTTTGTTCTGTTCTCTTTTGAGATAAGGATGTTCTGCAATTATCGGAACAATTGCTGAGGAGTTGAGAAACCTCGAGGATGAAAACTGAGAACAGAAAACGTATCTCAGTACTCAGTTGATCACTAATTTTAAGGGTGAAAGTTGAAACTTGACCTGAAGCTATATTTGTCTCCAAAATCCAAAATTATCGCTTGAAAAGATCTTCGGTTCTTGAGCAAGATTCAACGGTTCAACTTTCGGAAGGATCCGGAGTCAAGATTTTTGGCCCTTTTCAAATTGTCAACATGAAAAAACAGCTCAATTGATAACTTTCCATCGCAATTACGGTAAGAATCATCAATGTTTTTGGTCACTAGATTTGAAATAATTTTGAACTCACGATTTCACTGTTAAGAATGTCATTTCATTTCTGTGAAAAAAGAAGAATACTATTACAATTAGTTTAGCTTTCAGTGAAAACCAAATTTTTCTTCAGTTACGCACCCAGTGCAACTTATTATTAAGGAATATTTGATGGCCCATTTGGACTGGAGTCGCTTCTTAAACAGGCTTGATGAAGAATAACACCAAGCTAAAATGACAAAGTACTTCCCACTTTTGATTTCTTTTACCACCTTGTATTCTTTTTGTTTGAATTCGTCCAATTTGATGATATGAAAGTCAATCTTGTCGGTAATCTTGTTTTTTCTTAATTCTTCAATTTTTTTTGAGTTTGATTTGAAGAACTTGCCTCTTTTATCAATCTTACCGTCATGATCATAACTCGAATGGCCTTGTTGGTTTCCGTGTGACCCCGTAATAATAAGTATTTTTTGGTCTACTTCGTTCTTCATTTTGTTATCTTCAATAAGTTTGAGCACGAACGACTTCCAACCACTACTTGTGACAACACATCGTGAGTAGCCCAGGGTTTCTCCGAGTTTGAAAATGTTTCGAGTTCGGAAAATACGATCCTCTATGTTACTTTCCCTATCACTATTGATGATTTCTTCTTGGATGTATTTATTTTTTAAATCATTGGCGAGATTGCAGTTTGTGCAATTCTTTTTATTGCAGGTGGCCCAAATTATATTAGTGAATGCTGCACGACCAATGCTGCCATGTATGTTACAACATTCAGCAGCTACGTTCTTTTTAGTCAATTGCTTAAAGGTAAATTTCACTTCACCACATTTGTCTGTGTATAAATTGCTCGTCCGGAATTGCTTTGTTCGTCTGTCTTCATCTTGTGCCTGGTGATGACATAACACTAGCACGTGATTGTCGCTATAATTTTCAGATGCTAGACAAATTTTTGATTTTTTGTCAAAATACACGGGCCACCTAAAGACTCCATCTTGAGATTTTGAATTCATGTTCGAGTTTGAGTGTTAACGTTCAACTGAACACAGAATATGATTGTACCAAAAAGGACGCCAGGTAGTAGAAACGTTGCGCAACTTGAACTCTTTTTAATCACGAAACTTATCAACTTGAACTATCTAGTCAGTTAATCACGAAACTTATGATACACAAGTTCTTGTTGTAAACATAGATTGATATTTTTTTATTGAGTAGATTTTACAATGACAGAGTGTCGATTTTTGAGCAAGTATCAGCCATGGCGGCTTTCATGTCAATTACTGACTCCTTGATTTCATTATTTCTCTGTTCCATTTGATGCAAAATGTTTTCCCAGGTTCGTTTTGAGCCTAAAATGACAGGTTAGATTTTACAGGGGGAAAAAGGCACATGAAATTGAAAAGTAGTCATATCTCTATCACATCACACAAGTTGTAAAATACAGCAGTGCTATTGCTCAAAAATCAATAGAATCACAAAATCAGAGTAGTAGAATAGTAGTTAATAAGTTGAAATATATCTTCCATGAATCATGATCTTGTTTAGGGAACACCAGAGAGTTATGGATAATGATTATCATGATAATAATAATAAAAATTTACAAATTGAGAACTAAGATAATAGATAAAGTGTTTTGGATTTAGTGGAGTAGCATCAGCCCTCTAGCAGTGTCTAGAGTCTTCTATAGTCAAGTGATGGTGAAGGTCTCAAATTCCTCATACTAGATGTCCTATTCCATTCAGCTGACATCCTCTCTCGGGCTGTCCTGCTATTACTGTTGTAAGTAGTATGGCTTTGTGCATCATCAAAGAATTTTCTATGTTCAGATCTAGCTTGCCTGATTTGATCTTGAAGACCTTGGGCACGGTGTTCCATAGAGCTAGACTCTTGATGAAGTTCATGAATGGATCTGGACCTTGTCATGGTACTAGAACTAGGGGTGTTGCTGTTATGGTTCATGGCTTTCCTGAACCTGGAGGGTATTCGGTCCTGGTTACTTCGGTCTCTCGAAGATGGAGCATTGACATAGTCTTTGGGTCTAGCATGGGGTGATGGAGGTGGATTCATAGCTTGAATGAAGGTGGATGGTCTGACAAGAATTACTGGGGAAAACTCTCTGACAGGAGGTTTGGTCTCATTCTTGGGTCTAGATTCTTCTGTTGTGGATCCTCGCTTAGTAAATGCTGAGGATGAGTTACTATAATCGTTTGATAGAGACTTGGACCTATTGGTATCAGTTCCGTTGCTTATGCTTGTTTTTCTTAAAGCAGTAGATTGTCCTTGTCCATTGAGCTGGTTGATACTTTTGGCTCTAGATAAGACATCAGTTGTAGAGTGGAAAGGTCTTCCATTGATATCAGGAGAAGGTCCTCTTGACCTGGTAGCAGATGGAGATGGTTGTCTGCTCTGAAATGGAGTATTGAATCTACTAACGTGCTCCATTATGGAGCCTCTTCTGCTGCTGATATGGTCTGCACCAGAGCTCCTCTTGGAATCATTTGTGGTATGATCAAAGACTGATCCTCTTCTGGGCACTGATGATTCTTTTGAATTAACTGAACTTCTTCTTGATCCGGAAGATTCATTTGAAGTTGTAGGTGGTGGAATTCTTTCTGTTTTGGGATTTTGCCACATGTTCCTAAACCTTGAAGGAATGGTAGTGTTTGATGCAGCTGGTGGACTCATTCTTGTTGGTACCTCAGGAGGTGGACTAAAAGCTCTCATGATATTGGTGGGCATTGGTTTTTCATTTTCCAAATCAGCAGTTAGCCAGTGTGTGTAGTTTGTTGCTTTTGGCTCAAAAGGAGAAGAAGAAGGCTGTTGTTGAGAAATTGTCTGTGAAACTTGTGTGACTAATGGAATGCTTTCGGGAATGACTTTCTCATCCTCTGTTGACTTATTATGGGAAGAAAGTGTGTCTTGACAATTGGCCTGTTTTTTCTGCTCAAAATCATTTCCTGTTTGAACACTATTACTGCTTTCGGAAGTTTTTCTACTATGGTCTGATTTGGTCTTTTTGTCCATTCTCTCTCTGAGCCATTGCTCTGCTTTTTCCAAGCTTTCAGATTTCTTCCTTTGTCGTTCTTTTGTAAGAGGACTTTCAGACCTTGATTTTGAATTTTCATGTTTTAGCTCTTGAAGTTTCAAATTCAAAGGTTTGTCAGGAGTCTTCTTCAAGTCTGGTACTGAATCAATATTCTTTAGCTCCTCAGCCACACCTTCAATATGAAGTTCAAAACTCAATGAATTGTCTGGAGTCTTCTTCAATTGTGGTATTGAATCAATATTCTTCAGTCCTTCAGCAACATGTTCAATTTTGGTCAAAGAATCCTCAACTTTCTGATCATTGTCCTTTTTCTGCCACCAAGGTAGGTCCATTTTATTTAGTTCTTCCTCTTTCTTTTTTGCTTCCCTTTCAGCTTTGCGTCTGGCCTTTTCTGCAGCTTTTCTCTTAAGGTCTTCTTCTTTTCGTTTAGCTTCAGCTTCTTTTGCAGCTTGTTCTCTAGCAGCCCTCTCTTTTTCTTCTTTTTGCTTAGCCTCAGCTTCTTTGGCCGCTTGTTCTCTTGCTGCCTTTTCTTTTTCTTCTTTTCGCTTAGCCTCAGCTTCTTTGGCAGCTTGCTCTCTAGCTGCCTTTTCTTTTTCTTCTTTTCGCTTAGCCTTGGCTTCTTTGGCAGCTTGTTCTCTAGCTGCCTTCTCTTTTTCTTCATTTTGTTTAGCTTCAGCTTCTTTGGCAGCCTTTTCTCTAGCAGCTCTTTCTTTTTCTTCTTTTCGCTTCGCCTCAGCTTCTTTGGCAGCTTGTTCTCTAGCTGCCTTCTCTTTGTCTTCTTTTCTTTTAGCTTCAGCTTCTTTGGTAGCTTGTTCTCTAGCTATCCTTTCTTTTTCCTCTTTCCTCTTATCTTCAACTTCTTTGGCAGCCTGTTCTCTAGCTACTCTTTCTTTTTCTTCCTTCTGTTTATTGAATGTTGTATTTGTATCAGGCAATGAAACATCTTGTATTTGGTCATTGCTCTTTTTCTGCTTTGACCTTGATTCGTTGGTCAAGTCAGAAATCTCCTCCTTTTTCTGAAAAGAATCATTAGTGTCAGCATTGATTGATGGGCTATTTTGTGGTGTTGCAATTTTCTGCTGTTGCAGGGAAGTGGCAATGATGTCTATATGCTTGCAATTGTTAGTCGGGTCATTGACGTGGTTGTCTTGCTGCTGTTGTTTCTCCTCATCTTCCCTGCATTTCAGGTCATTTTGGATGGGGTCCAATAGCTTTTCCTTAGATTCTGACGCATTCCTTGAAGTAGGCTGTAATTGCAAGCCTGTGGAGGAGTTAGTTGTAACTTTAGCAACAGTAATAGCAGCAGAGACAACAGCGGCATCAAGATAGGAAAGGCTGTAGTTGTTTGTCTCTTGGCAAGCTGACACATGTCCTAGTCCACTCTTAGAAGTAGCTACATCTGCCCTTTCTCCAACAAGCTGACTGACCTCCTCCTCATGCTTAGGAGGAGTGTCTGAGCATACTGACATGTTTTCAGAAAAGGAATGTTCTTCTTTATCTGCCTTCCCATCATCTTCAGTAACAGCTGATGCAGTTTTTGCTGTAATAGGGGGAGCAGTAGAAACAGTAGTAGCAGGGAATTGTTGTGGGTCACCATCCTCTTTAGCACTTGAATTTACAACATTTGTCTGACAGTTATTAGTTGTTGCTTCTTTTGCAGTATCAGGAATGCATGGGAGTTCTTGCTGAGCAGTGGTGATCTGACTTGGCTCTGGTTTACCTACAACAGTTGTATTACTTTTCTTTTTGCTATTTGCCTCTTTTTTGCTGAGGTTCTTAGGAGATTTCATTAGGGTTTTCTTGATTGCTTTCACAGTTTTAAGGGTCCTGAGTAGATCAGGGGAGTCTTCACAACTCAAAGTGTCTTTGTGATTGTTGTTGGCATTAGTGACAACATCCATAGGTAATTGCTGGTCATTTTCAGCCTGGTCTGTATCAGTATTGTTCTGAGTAATATCATGCTGATGTTGTTTCTCTGTTTTTGATGCTGTGTTGTCCAATTCCATTTCCTCAGCAGACAAACCCCTGGCCTGAATTGTTTCCTCATTAGCTCTTTTCCCTCCTTGCTGCCCTTGGGACTTTTTATCTATAAAAGCAAGAATAAATGAAGGGTGGATGCTTTTTCTAATCTACTAATCAATCAAGCTCAAAGGTTTTGTTTGTCCTTTCTCTTGCTGTCACTTCTCTTCGAAGTTTCGAATAACACTTTGATATTCATGCAACAAGGGTAGGCCTGTACAAAGCTTCAACCTCCTTTTTACAATTCTTTTTACACATATTTGGTATGGTCATTTAGTGGCTCTCTATCAATTTAAAGGGCTATTTATATCTTGAAGTTTAGCCGTCATGGCCAGAAGCTTGTCCTTAGAATGATGGAGGTCTTCAGTGACCTTGTCATCTTGAACTTCTGATTGTCATCTTTTTAGTGTTAGTGCATAAGCTACAATTGCACTCTGGATATGATTTCATGTTCTGTCGGGTTTTTTTCTTTATCTTACATGGACAAAAGCAAGTATTTCTTCTCCTGTAGTTGTATACAATTATCAAGTGTTGGTTGGTATATATTTACAAAGAGTACACAAGACCAAAAATATATATAGTTTGTATAGATATTGTCAAAGGGGGTTTATAAACAAAGGATAACAAGAGCAGCAGTCACAGAAGCAGTTAAACTTAAAAGTGTAAAGCAAATGAAGCATTGTGACAAACATTTGCGAAAATTGTGTAGCTGACCTTCAACATCAATGTCCTCAAGTGGCCTCTTTCTAGTGTTAGTAGCCTTGACATCCTCCAATTTGACCTCTTCTTGTTGTCCTTGATTCTCTTTCTCCTCATCTTTTACTTGATCTACCTTTGATGCCTTCTTGATTACACTTTTCTTTGTTTTCACTTTCTTAACCTTGGATTTTGAAAGCATCTTTTCAGGCATTCCTGAAAGACTCTTCTTTCCTCCAGAAGGATTAGCCTTGTCCACTTTGGGCACTGCATCTTTGGGCTTATTCATCTTCAGTTTCATCCTAGCATCTTGAATATCTTCCTCAACAGCAAAAGCTTCTTGTATCTTTCTTTCTTTCTTCTTTGGTTCCCCTTTGGCTTGTGTCTTATTATTGACTTCAGTCTTAACCTCCTCATGTGACACTGCAGGTTCTGCCATTGGTACTTCAGGTTCGCTTGCTGTAGTCAATACCTTTGGTTCTTCTGATTCAACCTTTGGCACATTCACTTCCACTGGTGGTTCTTCCATTGGCACTTTGGGTTCTTCTTTAGCAATCTTGATGGGAGGCTCTTCCTTTGATACATCATCTTCTTTTCCATTGGTTTCTTTTGTACCATTTTCTTGAGGAGGTGGTGTAGTATTGAAGAAGCTTTGATATTTATCAGAATCTTTTTCCCACCATGGTTGATTCAATTTAGCTGCTTCTTCTTCTTTCTTTTTGGCTTCTCTTTCAGCCATACGTTTTGCCTTTTCTTCTGCTTTTCTTTTCAGTTCTTCTTCTTTTCTCCTTTCTTCTTTTTCTTTGGCATCTTGTTCTCTAGCTGCCTTTTCTTTTTCTTCCCTTTCTTTGCTCTGTTTGTTGAAAGTTGCATTTGAATTACTATCTTTGTAATCATGTCGAGCTGAAGAGTGTCCTGGAGCCAATGATACAAATCCAAATTCTGCTAAACTCTTGATCCTCCACTGCAAAAAGAAATGAGATTTTGCAATGTTGCAATTGAAAAGGTTATCATCAGGTTACCTGATCAAACATGACTTTCTTGTCTATGCCTACATGTAAATGTAGGGGCATTTTCTGCTCCTGTATCCATGCCATGTAGTTATCACAGCGACACAAAATCTTGGGCACTTTGTCTTCTGGATCTTCATAGAGGACCAAGACAATGGGACCCGTATATTTGCCCTTTCCAGAAAACTGGTAATAGGGGCCCTACAATTGAAGTTAGGTATCTTAGTTACTATTACTAAATTCTTCTTCAAAGGATAAAGACTTACATTGAACAATAGATTGTTGACTTTGCTTGTTTTTGGAAGGCCATAACAAGCTTTCAACTTCTCTTTCCACTTAGGAACTGCTTGCCTAGAGATTTCTATAATGACAGAAGTCCTAGAGAGTTCTGCTTCAGCTTCAATGGCATCAATCTTGGCCGCATGGCTAATCAATTTGTTGTAGGCATCATTGATTTTCTTGAATTCTATAGGATCACCGCCCTTGAAAAAGCAAAAGAAGAACATGATATGCAATGAAGATGTGCATAAGTATCAAGTTTCTTAAACTACTGACCTTATCAGGATGTGTTTTGAGTGCCAATTTCCTAAAAGCTTTTTCTATGGTCTTTTTGTCAGGATCATTGGCTTGAAGATTGATATTGAGGATCTTGCAAAGGTCATGAAACTGATGATCTTTCAACAAAGACATGATGATTTGTCCTTATTTCACTGAGGATCTTAAAGGTGAACTTTCAATGCTGATGGTTCAGATGGTTGTTCTGCTTCCCTCCACTTGGTTCTTGGGTATTTAGGGTGAAAAGCTTTTGTAAAAAATAAAGGCACCATTGATCTTATTGGTAAAATGAGTGCTACTACGACATCTTCCGCACACCATCAGCTTCTTAGTTACACTGTAGGAAACAAAGTAGGAAAAGCCTGGAGAGCTTTCACTTAGGCATCAATAGGCAGTTAGCGAGTAGAGCAGTACGAGGGTGGTGAGCTTTCAAAGCAAAGTCATGGCCGACCTAGTGGGCGAGCTGGCGATGAAGCCGACCCTGCGTTGCTAAAGACCAGACTACTCTGCTATACTGACCGGACAACATTATTCCCCATTTTACATTTCTTGACCTCAGAAAGAAAGTTAAAAAAGTTGGGCAAGATGCATGCAAAACGAAGATTTATTGGACAGCACGCTTTTTCAACACAATTCCTGGTATTCCGCGTCATATAATTCATTAGAAACTTGACCTTACTTTCACTTCTTGGGCACTTTTCAAAGCTTTACATTGTTTTTCAAGCAGTTTTCAAGAGTACACAAAATTCAAACCTTTTACAGTGCAAGTGGAATTTTTTCAAACTCTTTTTTTTTCAGATTCTTGTTACTGGGAATAAAAATCTTTTGAAAACATTTGTCCTTGAATTTTGATCACAAACTGCACCATTGTCAAAAATTTTTTTAGTATGCATTTTGCACAGTGACCTTTTTAAAAAGCCTAATCCTTTGCTAATGAATGTAACGATACGCTTCTAGGTTTTTCTAGGGGTGCTTATTCATAACTCTTTTTAAGTAACAATTATGAACAAGTTTGTCTCTTGTATTAAAAAGTTTGCAGAATTTTTTCTCTTTGTCCTGCTTGCCTTACCTTGCTTTTCGACCGGCCTTGGCCTTTTTTCTTATCGGAACTCAAGGCCAAAAATATTTCTAAAACCCAGAGTTTTTGCTTAGTTTGAAATCTTGCAAATCGTGATTTGAGACCTGACTAAACTCTTTTTACTTCATTTACTTTTGTAACGCTTGAGTCATAAACTTGTCCGTAAAACATGTTTCTTATCGAAAGACTTGCGCGATGCAACGAGACTTTTAACATTCTTGGATGACAAGGTCTTAAACTGAAAGGAAACTGGGTTAGGTTTCAAACATTTTGGGTCACTTTAATCCTGATTTCACGAAATTTCTTCAACATTTTGATCATAAGATTAGTGAAATTCTTTACTTTATCTTCATTTTACTTACTGCTGGAAAACCGAATTCCGCCAGGAAAATGCTTTCCACGAATTATGTGTAAAACTGAATCCCACATAATTTGTGGAAAATGTGCTTTCCATCAATTCATCTACACTACAGTGGAATCCTGATTTCCATAGTATTTGTGGAAAATCATTTCCCATTGTAGTGTAAGTAGATGAATTGACGGAAAATACATTTTCCACAAATTTTTTGGTATTCAGATTTCCATAGAAATCGTGGGAAACAATAATCCAGTGGAACTTTTAGATGAATTCACTCTTACTTCAAAGGGAAAAGATTGAATAGCTACGTACGATACAGTCGAGTACACAACGATATGTTTCACTACCCTGCTCTCCAAGTCAGTATTTAGAAAATTCTGCATTCAATTCCAAAGTTTATCAGAGATGCACTTTTAGCTAAAATAAATGTAACCTCGTTTATTCTACAAAGGTTATAAATGACAAACAAATGTTACTGTCAATTTCACGATGATTACATTAACTACACCTCGAGTATTTTCCGACAATTCCTTTCCTCGAAGAAATGCAAAAATTTCGCCCCTTCTTTTGATGCAAGCAGAGAAGTCTCAAACAGAAGAATTTGAAGGCTAGAAAAAAGACTTTCACGAGAAGGCCAATATTATGTGACAGTTTCTATCGACTCGAAGTCTCAATTATGGCGCGCCTCCTCCGCTCAATAGTGTGACAGGCCCGTTTTTCTTGACCGTTAATAAACAATTTCAAAGCGCCGTCAAGGTCAATGCAAAATAACAATTTATGTTCTTGACCTCCTCCTGCTCCATATTTTTATAACTCACTTAGCAGCATCACAAAGAAATCAATGACTTTATTTAGTAGAAAAATAGATAAATAACAATAAATATTAGTTTTTTTTTCTGGCTTCTTTTCATTGATCACAAGAGTCGACAACATGAATTTTCCATCCCAAATAACGATGAGTGAAACATTGGTAGTAGACTAGATCTGGAGTATCGCGATCTGGAGTCCATTGGATGATTCCTGGTTGACCTTCTTGGCAATCCAACGTCAAGGAACGCTGCAGTGATATAAATCAAAATGAATTAGTAAAGCTAAAGCCTAACTTTTATCATTATGTTTCACCATATGGGGCTAATATTTTCAAAATTATTATTCTTATTACTTTATAAATCAGTTACTAACCTGGTAAGCTCCAAAGGAATTGAAAGTTTCAGCAGGTGACTGAGGATCTTCCCTCCATTCACAAAGTCTACCAATCCCAGTAGGAGTATCACCAGCCAACCGATTGTTTTCAATCCCAGCAAACACCCTCACATTTCTTCTTTGGTTTGTCTTCTTGTATTGGTAGCCACCCTCCTTATCATCAGTGATGTAGAATGGATGGTAAGCTGCAGGTTGGTTAGGATCATTGCCTCCTTCAATGACAAAAGTATAAGTCTTGCCACGGACCACATAGATTTCAGGAATCAATAAACCATTGATGTACCAAGCAATACCCCAACCCACATGGCCAGTGATTGAAGCATAGCCTTGGTTACCCCCAGTGGGTCCAATCTGAGCAAAGAAGACTCCATCTGCTGGTTCATGGCATTGGATAGGTGGAATGTACCAAGGTTTAGCTATTTTGGGTGCTTGGTTAGGTTCTTTGTTGACTGGTCTGTTTGAACCCCCACCTCGGTTGGTTTCTCCAGCAATGGGGCAATTCCATTGGGGTATTCTACCAAAATCTAGAAGCATATTTTTGTTGATTCTTTTGGAGTGGTAGGAGACTTCACCCTTGTTATTGATGGGTCCCATGGCCCAAATGACGGCTTGTGACCCATTGGTTCTGATAGCTGTGTCATATTGGTCATCTTTGCCTAGAGGTCTTCTGTAGGTCAACATGGTGAATTCATTGATGATGGCAGAATTCAGAACTTTGACATCATTTCTGCCTAGTGGGATGTTGGCATCTGGACAGGATCCACGATTTCCAGCACATTGGGATTTGGCATCTAGATAGTAGTCTTCTGCGTAGCCTTTGCCACTGGAGTGGTCCATCCAAGCGACTGTGACGTCTCCACCTATCATTTTAGTACGGCGGGGATCTCCGGAAAGACCAAAGCCCATGTATTCTCCATCTTCAAGTTTGGCTACCAATTGTGTCACAATACTTTTTCCGGCTGTAAATCAAGTACAAGTAAAATTACTAAGCTTCACAAAATATCTGAAAATCTTAGATTGATGAATTTTGGTGGGAAAATTCGAATTGAAAATAAACTTGTAAAATGAGACTTTTTAAGTGATTTTTCAAACATTGTGTTTAATTGTACTCACCTATGGCCCATCTCACTTCAAATCCTTGTGAAGGATCCAAAACTTCACAATTCAATTTAGTTTGAGGTTCAACTCCAAGCATTCTTAAACTGGGTGGAATATTGAGATTTTTGGGGATCTGCACATGTCCAAAATCAACAAAGAAAGCGATGCACCATACTGATAGCCATTCTGAAATAGAAAAAAAAAGTTAAGCAACATAACAATGATTTCATCTTTTTTCTTTCTTTCTTACCAATGTCAAATACTGTTAGGTCACCAGGAAGGACAATGACTAGAGTTTTCTCTTTGTACGCTCTCAAGGGCTCCGTAGACCCGTTTTCATCAGCCACGAAATTTCCTGCATAAGAGAGAGATTTTTTATGACTCGGCAAATCATGAATTTTGAAATAAGAAGTCGTGATGCATCCCCATCACATACATCAGACAAAAGGAAACGTACAATCAAGATCGGAAGTAATCTATCATTTGATTCAATTGAGACTTCTAATAATGCTGATATACTATATATCACAGTGGTTGAAAATCACCAAAAATGTCTCATTTGCCAAAAACAATATTTCAATTTTTGTAGAGCTAATTTTTGCAATATATTAATTTTTGTAATTTTTTCAAAAGATTTGTTTAAAATATTTTGTTTCAACTGAAACATTTTTTAAAAGATATTTTGTTTCAACTGAAAAGCGTTGATTTTTGGCGCGAAAATTCAAATGACTTTACTTCGCTTGCAATTTTGTAAAGTAAGACTTTGGGGTGATTTTCAAATGAAAAAAAATACCTTCTGGTCCGGGTCTGTTTCCTTTTCCCACCCAAAAATGGGCATCAGGAGCTTGCCCATCATATGAAAATCTTGGTATGAGGAAAGTTTGAGCATCAACAACGACCACACGTCCGCTAGTCACATCGTGAATTCCATTAAAGGAAGAGATTTTTTGTGGTCGTGGATATTGGAAACGTTCCGGAATCAAAACTTCACCGAAATTCACTTCAAATTCTTCACACCAGACAGATATCCAACGTAGATTCTTTAAGGTTTTGCCACTAGGCAATGAGAGGACAATGTTGTCACCATTGTACCGGTTCAAACCCGCCATGGAGCCTTTTTCGTTGGGGATTTGAAATCCGTCGTTGGAGGGACCGTTCCCCGTGCCGGCGAAAAATTGGCCTTGTGGACCTTGACCATCATAATGAAAATTCTGAAAAATTCAAAATTGTAACTTTTTGTTTTTCATAATAAACTCGGACTGACGCCGACTTCGAATATTTGAATTTTCTTAAAGATTTCATTTTAAGAAAAAAAAAACTGGTTTTGGGGGAATTTTGAGGTCTTGAACTTTTCATGTTTTTGAGGAATTTTGATGCTTTGAATGCCAAAGAAAATTGGCCAGCAGCGGAAACAATTAGAACCTGCCAATTTTTTTCCTCTCTAAGGACACCACGAACCTTAGTCATCATCATGCGAAAAAAAATCTCAGAATTTTGGAGCAAATCAATTTTCGACTTTTTTTTTTCCAAATTAATTTTATACCATCCAGAGCCACGCGAAAAACAATGCCTTGCGACGCCGGTCATTTTATTGTCCGTAACGTGACTTCCTTCTAATCAAGGCCAGAGTGACAAATAACAACAGGAAAAACTGTCATACTATTTTCAAAAATTGTTGCAGTAACTTAGACCCAAGGAAGTCAATTTTCAAGTTCCTTTTCTGCTCCTGCTTCTTTGAGATGATGATAAAACACTGATGCCCACAAGGGTCTGTTGCAAAACTTATTAGTTACGCTATTAGAAGTGACATGAAGATTTTGAAACTGTCAAACTTGATATATTTCATATGGTACACCTTATTACACTTTGGTTTCATTTTCAAAGACGTCAATAAATTTTTGAAACGTATTTTTAAATGGCGAGCAAAGCGAGCTACGTTTTCTATTTTTTTTTTTTTTGGCACCAAAATAATTTTCATCATTTGAATATTATTTGGGACATTAATTAAATGAGACATTTTCAACCACTGTGATATGTAAATACTTTCAATCCGTTAGAATAAAATATTTTTAAATGGCAAGCAAAGCGAGCTCCGTTTTCTATTTTTTTTTTTTGGCACCAAAATAATTTTCATCATTTGAATATTATTTTGGACATTAATTAAATGAGACATTTTCAACCACTTTGATATGTAAATACTTTCAATCCGTTAGAATAAAATTTGCTAATTTGTCTGTCTCGCGCGTCATCCAAATCATATTTTTGCATCACTTTAATTTGACAGCAAAAACAACATTTTTTTAAAACTGTATCCACAGTTGATTAGATTGGTCATCATTTCAGTTGATGTACAAATAATCACAAAGCTAACATGCTAACAAGGATTTGATGATCGAAGAATATTCTCGTGAGAAATGAACTGTTGAACAATTCTCATTAAGATTGATTTCCGCTTGGTTTCACAAAGCAAAAAAAAAAATATAAAGATCATTTTTTGCGGTGCGAGACCAAGAAGTCATGTAGACCTTCATCTGTACATTTCACAGTTATTATTAGCTGAATTGTACTCACGGACATTTTTCAATACATTACAATGTTGTGTCAATTCTCAGAACTCCAAATCATAAAAATTCAATAAGGACATTTTTTTCCTTATAAAGATTTGAACTTGGAAAACAAAAAAAAAATGTACCTTTTACAAAGTGTTTTGACTCAAAATTGTAATTTTTGCAAAATGAATCGATTTTTTTCATAAAATAAGAATTGTTCAAAAGGTTCATATTTGATAAAAAAAATTTTATTTCAAGTCTGAAAAATGTTAGGAACCCAAAAAGTTGCTGGAGTTACTCGGTGTCAAAAATCCCCAAAATGATTCAAAATTCCTAAAATTGGCATAAAAATTCCTAAATTGTTTATGTCATTTTTAAAGTGATATTAGATAATTACCTTGATGAAAATTGTTCTTGAGTCTACAGCATACACTTTTCCTTTGACGTTATGGAACCTATTGGCAAAATCCCCAATTTCTGTGCCATAATACACTGCTTGGCCTAAACCAACAAATGTCGTTAATAATAACAAAAATGCCTTCTTCATAATGATCTTCAGATGATTCTTCTAAAGTGTTTAGCAGCACATGGTTTGAGTCTTTTTGTAAGGTTGAGATCTCGAAAAAAATTGCACTGTTACTAGGGTCCTTGCTTTAGTCACTAAAGTGTTCAATGGGGACTCAATGCATAATGTTGCACTTGAAAACTGGAGTTCCTTGAGTTGGGGGTGCGCGCCGCAGACTGAAAACCGATTTCTTTTACTTCACTGCTGCTGCTGCTTCGTGCGAGACTTTTCATTGATCACATGTACGAAGGTGTCCTGGACTACCTGTCCTTAAAAACCACCACACAGCAAGTTTACCCTCAACAACAAAACGTCAAAATAGGGAATGGGGCCAGGGATAGAGGGTAAAAACGTCTGTCAGGGAGTAATTTGGTCTGTCACCTCATCACGGCCTATGTTTCAAAGCTACGAGGTTGAAAATTGTTTCGGTTGTGAATAAATCACAGAAGGAAGTGTTTTTTGAGGTCGTGACAGAACTCAAAAGTTGCTCAGCGACCTCGATTTAGGTGGAGCAGGGGACCTCAGATCCGACCTCCGAGGCCATCTGAGGCCAAAAATGGTAAGAATAGTGATTTTACTCATTTGAAGAATGATCGATCACTTCTTCATTCATCAAGACCGCGACCTCAATTCGAGGCCAATTGAGACTTAAAAGTTTTATTAACATCCAGTCCAGTTTGATGGGACACAAAGCAATGCGCTTAGGTCCTTGCTGAGCAGGTTTGTGAGCGCAGAACTCGTGCTGCCCAGCTCGTGGTGGCGTACTTCTACTATGACGAAGACTAAGACGAAGCATCAAAATATTGAACCACATTTGTGGATGGAGCTGTGCTCTGCTGTACCTCCTCTGCTACTCGAACTACCTTACGACCCTTTTGTAAAGCTCAAGTGAAAAGGAAATTCACAAGGTCAAAAGAAGAACCGCTAAAACTTACAAGAGACACACACAAAATTAAAACAGTAGATATTCAAAGTAAACTTTGAATTTTCGCGCCAAAATTCAACATTCTGAAGATTTTTCAAATACTGTTCAGAACTCAATTTTTGGTAAAGTTTACTTTGATAATTTACTGCTTTAGGTAAAAAGTACAACGACGTCGTAACCTTTACTCAAGTTTTTGATGAAAAACACACACACAAGACACAAATTGACATGACCGTGAACTAGAAACACCTTTGTAGTAAACGAGGTAACCGCCGAGAGATGGAAAATTCCAAGCACAGACATATGCTGGAAACCAACAAAACCACCAACCCAATTACCGCCAAGGTATCGGGAATCTGAAAAGGAAGGGAACAAAATAAATTCAGTAAAGAGTTATAACTTTTTAACTTTACACTGTTTGAAAATCACTTTAAAAAAGTCTCATTTTTTCGTTTTTAGTGCAATTTACAAAAAACAAGCCTGAAACTTCGATTCAGCCCGCGACCGCGAGTTTACACTACTCTTGCGATTAATCCACTATCAATCCCTGATCCCTGATCTCTGATCAATCTCTTTTGTTACCACGAAGCGTTTTGAAACTCCGATTTTTGAAAGGAAACTATTATTTATACTCACAAATTAAGCTCCCTTCGCTGACTTATTTGAGACATTTTTTAGTAATTTTCAAACACTATGCACTGTGCATCAACTTACATGTTGTTGTAAAATACAGTAAGCTGTGTAGAGAATAAGAATGTAAGTCATTTTGGTCATACAAACAGCAATAGTAGGAGTTGAAAATTTGACACTTTTCATGAAAAATGTCAATCCTGTGACGTTCATCAAACTGTAGGAAATCATTAGCATCCAATTAATGAATGGGATTTGGACAATGTCTGGGGTCAAAATCTTTTGAGTTGAATCTGCTCGCGAAGCCAAAACTCCCACTAAGAAACTGGCAAATCCACCATAGAAAATAAGGATCCCATTATGCACAAATGGTCCAGTCACAGCGATTGAAACGTTTGAAAGACCACCAATTAAAGTCACACCCACGATTCCAGCTAACATTCCAACTGTTACATTTCCTTATAACAAAAAAAAAAAAACAGATTTGCATTTGAAATACTTAAGCATGCACTAAAAAATGTACTTCACAGTATTTGAAAATCGCAAAAATTGTCTCATTTTACAAAATTGACTTTTCGTATCAAAATCAACTTTTTGGATCGAAATCAACTTTTTGGATCAAAATCAACTTTTTGACTCTTACTTGCAGGCCAGACTCTTCTTTTTGCATTGTCCCACATTTGTGTGGACTCCTTGTATTCGACGGCGAAGGAATCAATTGGCAATCCTCCAGTTTCATGTGGAGCGACAAATCTGAATTGAATTGTGGTGGCTGTAACCTTATCAGTGACAGCTTGCTGCAAACTACCAGGCTCACGGGCTTCCTTCAATTCAATTTCGTAAAAAGATTCACCATGGGGATTGATAGCCTACAATATAAGAAACAAAATCAATTTTTTAAGGTCAGGAAAAAAATAAAAAAATGTGAATTTTTGAAGAAAAATGTGAAATTTGTAAAACAATAATAATTTTAAAAAACTGTGAATTTAGAAAAAATATGTGAATTTTGAAAAAAAGTGTGAATTTTGAAAAAAAAAAGTGAATTTGAAAAAAAATGTGAATTTTGACAAAAATGTGAATTTAACACACTGTGTAAAAGTTTAATTTACAATTTTGAAGGAAGTGAAGATGCGCAGCTGCTAATCGAAGTGTTTTGTCAAAGACTGAGAGGCTTGATTTGCCTCATTCATCTTGTTATTTGTCTAGGGGAAAAGAGTCTCATTTGCTATTTGTGAACCTCTCTCGAGTAGAGATAGGAGAAAACGTGCGGTCACTTGAAATAATAGCAGTGCGGCGCGGGTATATGAAAAAAATGATGGATCTCTCCCTCAATTGTGAACAAAGAAAGGGTCAATTTCTAAAGTCTACAAAATGCTCATTTTCTAAGGGAACGGGGAAGGGAAAAAACTACATACAACATGGAACATGACAAGATCACTTAGTTTAGAAATTACTCAATAAGTCTCATCTTTTACATTGTGAAAATTCGACAAATTAACGCAATTCGTTAATTCACACAATTCACTATCTAAAATCGTCAAATTCACAACATTCAATAAGTTCACGAAATTCACAACATTAAATAATTTCACGAAATTCACAATATTCATAAAATTCACGAAATTAACAAAATTCACGAAATTCGCCAAATTCACACATTCATTAGTTCGCTGAATTCGAAATTCACTACATAAAATCGTCAAATTCACTACATAAAATCGTCAAATTCACTACATAAAATCGTCAAATTCACTTAAGTATTTCACAACATTCACAATATTCACAACATTCGTCAAATTCACGAAATTCGCCATATTCACAACATTCGCCAAATTCACAAAATTAACTACATATGTAAAATCGTGAAAATCGCAAATTCAGGAAATTCGCGAAATTCACAACATTCATGAAATCGAAATCAACTTTTTGGATCAAAATCAACTTTTTGAATAAAAATCAACTTTTTGCATCAAAATCAACATTTTTCTTCTTTGTAGAATGAGACTTTTTCTTATGATTTTCAAACATTACGAACTTTAAAAGTTAGACTTACCATAACGAACAGGATCTGAATCAGGTGTTAATTGGCTGCTGAAAATGATTGGAGGTCGGATAATCACAGCAAGGCTTAGAAGCATTAATGGGATAAAGAGAAGTTTCCAGATTTTGAGAGGTTCCCTACAATAAGAAATTACATAAGAAAAAGTCAGGCATTTTTTTTTTGTTATTCATATCTTACTTGTAGATGACCAAAGACATGATAGGAGTAGAAATAATCAATAATGCAGATAAAGCTTCAGCATCAAATTGATTCAAATCATCATAAATCACAATCTGACAAAGTGCTTCAATTCCATACAAAAATGCCTATTAGAGAAAAAAGGTTGCGTGAGTTTTTATATAAAGTTCCGAAAAGGATCAACTTACAAATAGAACAAGAAATAGTTTATGATTATTTCTGGCTTCTAGACCGGGCCAAAGCCGTTTGCATTGGCAAAAACTGACAAACAATCCAGAAATCAGGATCTGAAAAAAGTCAAAGAGATCAAAGTTGTCAAACATGTGACTTTTTTAATGATTGTCAAAAATGACGTACTTGTACTAGAGATCCTACAAGGGTGACCTCAATAGCATTCATGCGGACATTTTCAAACAATAATCGACATCCAGCAAACAAAATGCCTGCAGCAACTGAAAAAAAGACTGCAGATCCTATCTTCAATTCAGTTTCTTCAAATCTGGTGCCTGAGTCTGAATCGAATGAGTTTCTTCTTGGTAAATCTGGTAATAATGCTTGAGATTCTGATGTTGACTCATTGGTAATGTTTCTTTCCGGATAAGGTGGAGGCATTCCTGCAATTGTAAAATGATATGAAGGGATCTCTTGTTAGTGTAATTGGAATGTAACAACAAGAAAATTGAAGCTTGGAAAGATAGGGTTGTCTCCAATTACAAGTTTGTATGACGAGTTTGGTATAAAAGTCAAAGATTAATGAGACCTAGAAAGTTAGTTCTTCTTGGCATTGAAAAGGTAAGACAACATGAAAGATGAACAAAAGTCTGTTGAATTTTTATACCAAAATGTTTTCTTTCTTTTTAGATTTGATGAAGTTTATTTACGTTGGACTGATTCTACTGCTAATTTGCACTTATGAAACCTCAAGTTTCTTCTACATATCTAAAACTTTGTCTATTTCTGATCCAGATTATCAAGACTTTATTCAACGACTTGGACAATCCAAGAAGAATATAGAAATTGATACAGAACTGTTCAAATCCCCAGAAGTCAAAGATTATCTTGAACAAAAGGTTCTGGAGAAGCTGTCAGAAATGAAGAAAGAGAAACTCAAAAATCAAAAGCAAAATATGTTGGCTAAACTCAATAGATTAATGTCTGGTTGATCCAGTTACTTTGTTACTTATAGTAGAAATAAAATTGGTTTACCTTGTTCAGATGAATAACATGGATCCATAGCTCCATAAGTTCCTCTAAAAAGATAAAGACAGGAAATTTGATTAGAAGAGTTCATTTTTAGTGCATCTCCTCATCACTGTTGTTACTCACCTTGAATGTTGTCTTTGTTGTCCAAACATATTTGAGTTGCTATATGAGTCCAAAATGTTTCTTGCTTCTACATCAGGTGGCAATTGATTGTTTCCATTTGACATCATAAACATTTCTGGATGATCTAATAAGTTATAGGGAGGAACACTAGGTGTTGTGTAGAACCTATAGTGATCTGTTTTCCTTGGAAAATTCGACGCCATGTCTGAGCTGAGTCAACTGATGAATTCTACTACAGCAACCGAAAAAGACAGGTTATGCAACAACTTGTTGTTGTGTCTCAAGAACTTTGGCGAGCAGCTGAGCTTCAAAGCTCACAACAAAGAGATTGAAGAAGTACATCGTCATCCTCACTATAACTTTATTTACTTTTTAACACTCATTACATGGACCATAAAAATCGAGTTTCAATTTGAAACCAAGTTCTGTATCTGCACCATTAGCTGACCAATAGACTGTCACCAATCTGGTGGGTACCCAACTCCATGTTGTAGTTCCTGCATCACCATACCTGTAATCTAACCTGTAACTTCCAGTGCCGGCACCAATGTAGATGTACATTGGGTCACTGGCATCAAATGTCTGAAAGAAGGGTAAAATAATGATGATTCAAAAATACTTTGAGGTTGCTTTTTTATTGACTTACCTTAAATTCAACAATTTGAATGTGGACACCTTTTGCATAAGGGACATAGAATATGTATTTACACCAGTAATTGTTCCTGTATCCTGGAAATGAATCTGATTGTGGCCAGAAATCCCAATTGGCATTTGTTTGGTAATGGTATCCTCTGTCCCAACAATCACCATTACCATCAGAACCTCTGTGATAACTGATTACATCATGCACACTGGTATCTTTTCTTTGGTAATAAATGGTATTCTGTGTGGTATCACCCAAACCATATCCAGCATTGTCCTGGCGGTTGTAATCTCCCAATTGACAATGATCAGCATGATGAATGTAAAAATTACATCTGTATTTCCAGCTTGTGATACATCTTCTGGCACAATTGGCAGGATTTGGGTCATGTACAGTTTGAAAGATGTTGTGTTTCCAATAGGTATGCATCATGACTGCATTTTTGTGTTGACCAACATTGCCAGTGAATTGATCAAAATTGGCATTGATGAACCCATTGTCCTCATCTTGGTCATTTCTAAAGTAGACTGTGACTTCTGATTCAGTTGTAGTGAATGAATGTCCAGTTGTCGTAGTCATGTTACCTCTCCAACAATGACTATTCCAGTAGACATAAAAGTCACATTGATCATCATATATGCAATATAAGGCACATCTTTGTCTGTAGCTACTATGGAATTTATTGTAAATGAATTTAGCCCAGTGTCTAACATTGACTGACCAAGTCCAAAATTTGCCATCTACATAACTATTCAAAGCTCCAGACTGATGATAGGATTTGTAATCATCGTCAATATCAATCAAACTTCCAGATTCAGAGGAATAGGTAGCAAAGTAGCAATCTAAATCATTTTGAATGAAAAAGTCACATTTGTTGGGATGCAAATCACACCTAACTCCACAATCTTTGTAACCATAATTAGAATCATCAAATGTTACTTTTTCCTGGATAACATATCTGTTCCAAATGTTTCCAGGTAACCAGAAATCAATGTTGTACTTTGAGTTAACATGACTTAGAGCATTACTTTGTCGGACTCTTAGAGTTGTTGAGTCTGTATCTGGACCTTCACCTCCAACATGTGCCATATCACCAATATAGCATTTGAACTCCTCATAAAAGTAAAAGTCAATCAGACCATGCATGTACAATGCAGCATGTGCTGCACATTCAGCTTCTGATACAACATCTAAAGTTTCTTTGACATGTCTCATCCATTTGTTTCTTTGAGCTTCCACAGTTGTCGTAAAGAGTTTTGCATTTGAATCCTTGACATTGTCTGTAAAGTACGAGCAAAGTAGAAACTTTTTCATCTAGATAGTTAAGGTCCTTCGGTTACCTTTGTAAATGTAAACATTCAAATGATGGTTGGGTCCTCCAATGTAACCGGATCAAAGTAGCAATGAATACTACAATGTTGAGTATTTTTTGTGCTACCAAATGATTGGTAAATAAATGATCCCTGTATGTTGCTTTCTTTCATTGTGAAAGTTTCATCTCGAAAAGTATTCAGTTGATCCAAATTAGCTATAACTCTCAAATCTGATTCAACTGAAACATCAACAGATTCATCAGTTTTGAGTTTAGCTAAGAAGCAAGTGTTGGCTGTTGAATCATAAGCTGAATAATCCCAGATTTCCAAAAAGGCTAAAGCATCACATGCAGATTGAGTTAGACCTGATCTGACTTCTTCTACATGATTTTTCCAGTGGTTTGAAATAACATTGAGCTTTTCACCAAAGGTTGAAATCATGCTTCCAATTCCTGGTTGATCAGCATAGATTGTAATGTTCAATGGTAGATCTTCATCTAACCCTTCAGTAAAGCTCGTCTTGCCCAAATAACATATACTATCCTGGAGAGTAAAGTTTACATTTATTTCTTTTTTTAAACTCTGATCATTCTAATGAAACTTACATGAAACAAAAAAAGTTCGCATCCTTTATCACTTTCTACAATGTTGCAGTAAAATGAGCAATCCAGAAATGTATCTGTAGCTGCCAATTCAATAGATTTGTAAATGAATTTCGACCATTTTGAAGTTTCATCAACTTGGCTTATTTTAGAGTAGAGGAGCTGCATAGCCTCAAGCAATTTAGCAATGTTAACATAAACTGGATTGGTTCCATCTTGGGTAGCTAAATGATTTTGAGTATTGGTGAATTTGCCAATGTGACAGGATTTTGATTTGACTGAATACAAATCACACACATCTGTGTACTCTATTTGACAAACTGAGCCACATTCAATAAGATTCCCAGTGGGAAATTCAGCTGTCAAATACATCAGTTTAGGCCATTTGCCACCTTCCATTACATATCTTTTGTATAAACCTTTGGAAATTGTAGAGTTATTCTGCCCAATACAGTATAGGCTCAAAAGTAAAAAAGTCATAAAAAACTCCATATTGTAGACAGATCAATTGCCTTTGTTTCACTAAAAACAAGTTAATAGATAGACCTTCTTAAGGTCATTAATATCAATGACCTGTTTTCGAAAAATTCTCAGATTGCAAAAGTCCCATAAAAAAACCCGCAACCTAAATAGCTAAATTAATTTTTCAACAGGTCACCTCTTGAAAACTACGCAGCATAAAAGTTTACAAAAAAGTTAATGCCCCACTTATTTTCCGCAAACCCATTGAACTGCAAAAGACTAACCACAACTTGCATTCGAAAAACACCTTACTAGAAAAACACACACATTTTGAATTTAATATATTACACAGGTATACAGAAACGATAAACATCAAGAAGGGAAGCCTATTAGCATCAGCGTGTGAGAGGCTTCAATGAGTTAGAAAGCAAGTAATACGTTACAAAGTATGAGTCAAATATTTGATGATTGATCAAGCTGCTTGCTGTGTTGCATACATCATCATAACGTTCACTCCAAAAACACCAGTAATTTGAATTTTGTGGAAAAAAGATAATAAAGGTGTTGCAATCTCACAATCTGAGGGAGTTGTGTTCAACAGTCTGGAGCAGAATCAAAGGCAACAAAGATGTCAAAGCAACCTTGGGTAGATGGCTTGTGGTATAAGGAAGGCTCATCAAATGGCATCAATGCTGTAAAGGGAGGTGAAGCAAGATGGAAAAATCTAGGAGAATTAGAATACCCAGATCTTGAGTTTTCAATGTCTGTTGGATCTTGGACTTATGGAAGCTACAAAGAGACCACAAAAGAAATTCAAGAGAAAACTGGAGTTGACCATTTCAATCTTGAAGTGAAACACTTTGATGGTGCTTTTACATCTTATGGAGTTCTCAATGAAGATGGGAAAAGTGTTGTTATGCTCAACCCGTTTGGTCAAATGGATACAATGAGATTGTTGACACCTGAAAAGACCAAGGAACTCTTGGAGGCAAGGGAAGATCAAGACTCTATCATTCCTCCAGGATTTACTCCTCAACCTGAAAATCAAGGAAAGATTTTGTTCCTGTCAGGTCCCCCAGGAGCAGGCAAATCTACAACTGCACAATTTCTAGCAAAGGAAAAAGGGTATGTGTATTATGAGGCTGACTGTTTTCCTGGTTGTGTTGATCCATTTCTTCCATTGGATGTACCAGAACCTAGCATTGCACAAATGAAACAAAAACCCATCAAGGTAAATGCAGTTTTTGTCGATTCATAATGAATTCATCTAAAGCGGAGCGAGGGAGGCGTGTGCGGGTGGCGTGTGCGGGTGGCGTGTGCGGGTGGCGTGTGCAGGGTGTGGAGCGTTCGTTGGGCGTTTGTGGGGTGGGTATTGGGTATNGAGTGCTTGAAGGAGTCAATGCCAGAGTTTCTGAAAATGATGAAACATGCTCCATATGACGTCGAGAAGACCCTTCCATTTTACAGGAGCTTAGCTAAAGATATTGTGAAGCACAAACAAAGATTAGGTGGCAACTTTGCAATTGCGCAAGCAGTGCCTACGCGGACTCAAAGAGACTGCATCAAAGAAGTTTTTGGTCCTCAAGGCATTTTTGTCCTTTTACGTTTAAGCAAGGAAACTAATGCTAAACGGGTTAAAGGCAGACATGGAGCAGATGGAAAGGCAGATAAAATAATTGCTCAGCTGAATGGTATATATGACACCTATGAGGATACTCAACCTGGTGAAGAAAACTGCGTTACAATTCTTGTTGACCCGGATGATTCTCCTCAAGATGTCGCAAACAAAATTTTGAAGCAGATTGAGGAATTACAAGGATAAAAATTTTGGCCAATTTTCCTACGGCCAATTTTCCTACCAATAAAATAAAATATTTCTTATGTTTCAATGTTCCTTCAAAATTGAATGTGAATGAATGTGAAACAGGTTGTTATGCGGTAAAAAAACTTTTTCAGTTGTTTTGCTTAATAAAAAACTTAATAAAAAAACGTCAGAAATTCTTTGGGACTGAGGCCAGCGAAGCCCTGGCCAATTTTTTTTTTTTTTTTGGTGGGGGGTCCAAATTTAGACCTGTTTCAAACACTTATTAATTGATTAATTAATTGGTTAATGTGTCCATTAGTTGAATACTTCATAAGTATAATTTACTTAAAATGATAAATTGTCAATGGCCAGACATTCATTTTCAAAATTGTCCTAAAGACAAACAAAATTATTGGTTGAACAGCAAACCTATTGTACTGCAAAAAAACTAACCACAACTTGCAATCGAAAAACACCTTACTAGAAAAACACATTCTGTATTTAATAAATTATTAGAAATGAAAGCTGCTTGCTGTTGCATAATATCATCATAACTTTTACTCCAAAAACCCTTGTGATTTGAATTTTGTGGGAAAAGATAATAAGGTGTTGCAATCTCACTATCAGAAGAGGGAGTTTTGTTCAACAGTCTGGAGTAGAGTCAAAGGCAACAAAGATGTCAAAGCAACCTTGGCCTTGGGTAGATGGCTTGTGGTATATGGAAGGCTTCCCAAATAGCATCAATGCTGTAAAAGGAGGTGAAGCAAGATGGACAAATCTAGGAGAATTAGAATACCCAGATTTTGAGTCATCAATGTCTGTTGGATCTTGGACTTATGGAAGCTACAAAGAGACCCCAAAAGAAATTCAAGAGGAAACTGGAGTTGACCATTTCAATCTTGAAATGACACACTTTGATGGTGCCTTCACATTTTATGGAGTTCTCAATGAAGATGGAAAAAGTGTTGTTATGCTCAACATGTTGGGTCAAATGGATACCATGAGATTGTTGGCACCTGAAAAGATCAAAGAACTCTTGGAGGCAAGAGAACATCAAGACTCTATCATTCCTCCAGGGTTTACTCCTCAGCCTGAAAATCAAGGAAAGATTTTATTCTTGTCAGGTCCTCCAGGAGCAGGCAAATCGACAACTGCACAACTTCTAGCAAAGGAAAAAGGGTATGCGTATTATGAGGCTGACTGTTATCCTAGCTGTGTTGATCCATTTATTCCATTGAATGTACCAGAACCTAGCATTGCACAAATGAATCAAAAACCCATCAAGGGACGATCAATGGAAGAGCTTGAGTGCTTGAAGGAGACAATGCCAGAGTTTCAAAAAATGATCAAGCATGCTCCATATGACGTTGAAAAGACCCTTCCATTTTACAGGAGCTTAGCTAAAGATATTGTGAAGCACAAACAAAGGTTAGGTGGCAATTTTGCAATTGCTCAAGCAGTGCCTAAGCGGACTCAAAGAGACAGCATGAAAGAAGTTTTTGGTTCTCAAGGCATTTTTGTCCTTTTACGTTTAAGCAAAGAAACTAATGCTAAACGGGTTGAAGGCAGACATGGAGGAGATGGAAAGGCAGATAAAATAGTTGCCTGGCTGAATGGTTTGTATGACACCTATGAGGATACTCAACCTGGTGAAGAAAACTGCATTACAATTCTTGTTGACCCTGATGACACTCCTCAAGATGTTGCAAACAAAATTTTGAAGCAGGTTGAGGAATTACAAGGATAAGTAAAATGTATGTCTCAACTATAAAAAGGTGAAATCAATATACAGTACTAAATCATTAGACAATTCATTACTTGAATACTTTATAATCATTAACTTTATGATAAATTGTCAGTGGCCAGACATTCATTCTCAAAATTGTCCTAAAAACAAACAAAATTATTGGTCAAACAGACAAGTAAATCATTTCTTTATTGTTAACTTTTAGGAACTAAAAGTAATGTAGCCTTTAAATCCCCTTTTGTTGTTTTCATGATTGGCATACCAATACATTGATACAACTCTTGAAGGGATATTAGAATAAACAACAGAGGAAGCAACATCTCTTCCATACAACCATGCGATCCTGTAACTGCTTGTAGTTGGGCCAATGTAAATTCTTAGACTATCACTACTATCATAGCTCTCGAACTCCCTAATATCAATGGTTACTCTTTTAGCATTGGGTGCATAAAACCTCCAGTGACAATACTTGCTATTTCTGTACCATTTCCAACTATCACAATCGACATAGTATGATTGATATGAGGATGTCGTGTATCGGTATCCTGAATTAGCACAATCACCATTAGTTGATCCCTTAAAGTCTTGAATCATTGACTCAACAGCTGAAAAGTTAGTTTTAGTTAATTTGAAACTTCCAATAATCTTTAAGATTGAATACATACAGTAGTCTGTCCTGTATTTGTAAACAGTATTTGCTGTTGTCCCTCCATGGATCTGTCTGCCATCATAATTATACCTTCCAAGCTGACAATGGTCATGCAGGAAAGTGTAAAACATACATGTATGCCTGTAACTTGTGATACATCTTCTTGCACAGTTTGCTTCAATGGTATCATGATAAGTTGCATAGATGTTGTATTCCCAGTAGGCATTAGACATCAGAGCATTAGCATTGTTCAGATTTCCAGTCCATTCATTGAATTCATTAGCAATCACTCCGCCATCTTTAGATTGGTCTGTTCTGAAGTAAATGGTTTGGGCATCTTGATTGTTGACTATGCTGTGTCCATTTGTGGTGGTCATGTTACCAAACCAGCAATGAGAATTCCAAAAGACGTAAAAGTCACACTGGTCATCATAGATGCAAAAGAAAGCACATCTGTTTTTGTGGGTACTACTTGTTTTGCTGTAAATGAACTTGGCCCAATTTCGAGGATTGTCTGTCCAAGTCCAAAACTTGCCATCCACATAAGATGTACTGTCAGATTCCTTATGGTAGGAATTGAACTCATCATCTAAAGTTACTATTGAGCCATCATCCTCTGAAGCATAAGTTGCAAGGTAACAATCATAGGGATCATTAGTTCTGTACATGAAAAAGTCACACTTGTCTGCATGTAAATCACATCTAACAGCGCAATCTTTGTAGAGGTTCTCAGAAGTTGTGAAAGCATCAAGTGAAATCATTTCTTCAATTACATATCTGCTCCAGATATTCCCAGGTAAACCAAATATCAAGTTGTACTTTGAATCCACATGAGATTTTGTATTTGTTTGTCTGATCCTCAATGTGGTTAAATCTGTCTCAGATCCTTCACTTCCCACATATGCCAAATCCCCAATGTAGCATTTGAACTCCTCATAAAAGTAAAAGTCAATTGGGGCATGCATGTACAATGCAGCATGTGCTGCACATTCAGCTTCTGACACAACATCTAAAGTTTCTTTGATGTGTCTCATCCATTTGTTTCTTTGAGCTTCCACAGTTGTCGTATAGAGTTTTGCATTTGAATCCTTGACATTGTCTGAAAAGTACGAGCAATTTAGAAAACTTTTTAATCCAGTTTAGGTCTTTCGGTTACCTTTGTAAATGTAAACATTCAAATGATGGTTGGGTCCTCCAATGTAACTATCAGAAGTGAAACTTCCCAAATAGCAAGTACTTCCATAAATGTAATGATAATCACATTTGTCATCCGGATCAAAGTAGCAATGAATACTACAATGTTGAGTATTTTTTGTGCTACCAAAGGATTGGTAAATAAAAGACCCTTGTATATTGCTTTCTTTCAAAGTGAAAGTTTCATCTCTAAAAGTATTCAGTTCATTCAAATTAGCTTCAACTTTTAAGTCTGCTTCAATCGAAAGTTCAATAGAACTCTCAGTATTGATATTAGCTAGAAAACAAGTGTCAGTTTCAGAGTCATGAGCTGAATAGTGCCAACTTTCAAGAAATGTTAAAGCATCACAAGATGAGTTTGACACTCCGTTTCTAACTTCTTCCACATGTTTGGACCAATGGCTTGCAATCACATCAAGTTTTTCTCCAAATGTAGAAGTCATAGTTGCAACAGCATCTGTATTTGAATACATTGTTATATTTAAAGGAAAACTGGCCTCTTCCAAAGGTCCTTCACCAAAATCAACTCTTCCAAGGTAACACTTTGACTCCTGCAAAAGAATAGAATCAAATATATGTAAGGCAAGACAATATCATCAAAACACTTACATGGAATACGAAAAGTTGACAACCATCTTCTTTACCAATAACGTTACAATGAAAGGAACAATCAAGTAAATTCTCAGTTGCATCGAACACCTGAATAGCATAAATGTAATTGGCCCAATGTGTAGCATCAGTTACTTCAGTGATCTCAGTGTAAGTTCTTTTTAAGGCTGCCAATAATTTGGCGAGATCAACATAAACAGGACTTAAACCATCTTGTTCAGAAAGGTAAGATTGAGTATTTTCAAAGATGCCTAAATAGCAATTTGGTGGTTGCAAAGCATACATTTCACAAGAGCCATGATACTCAGATAAACAAACTGATCCACATTCAATCAAGTTTTCTGTATCATACTCAGCTTGAACATAGATGAACTTTTGCCAAAGGTTACCATCCATTTGGTACCTTTTGAACAATCCTTTTTGTATGCCATCAATGCCAATTTGACAGCAATACAGAAAAAGCAAGAAAAGGAGACTTTCTCTAGTCATGATTGACAGGACACTGACTACTGAAGACAGTGAGGTTATGAAGAACAGGAGGTCTAATTTATGAGTCTTGGTTTACGCAAGTTGTCCTGAATTTTTGATCAAGTAATCACCAATTTTTTCTAACCACAATCTGCAACAACAAACCTGATCAAATTGGTGTACATGTATTCTGTCTAATCATTGTCAAAAGGAAATTATTATTTTGAGTATGATGACCCCATAATCAATGATTGATGATTGTGTTTATTCAATAGAAGAAAAGCAATTGTGCCTACATAAAGAATTCTATAATAGTTTCAAAGAGAGGCAAGTAGATATTAGGACAAGGATCACGTTTTATGCCGCGCTCGCAGCGAAAGGCATAATGGTTGCAGGGATCAATTGTGTCTATAAAAAAAGTAAGTGAACATGATGAATGAGTGTTTTCAAAAAATACATTCCTTTTTCTGTGAAATGTCAACCTTTGGTCATTTTAACCATAGAAACTGGTTGTTTTGGTTGTAAAGCCAAATAGCAAACTTTGGTTTTTGATATTGATAGCAATCACGGTGCTATTTTGTATGCGAAGTTTTTGACCTCTTTGGATTATAAAAATAGAATATTTTTAGATGATTACATAAAATACGTACATTATGTATTACGTAATTATGCGCTCAAGAAGCATGAGCAAGCGCAATTCCTTATCTCACGTGTGGGTCCAGTCATAATTCATACTGTGATCACGTGTCATAATTCATGCACTCAACCTTCAAAATTCCTACCCAATTCTGTCATCAACCTCTATAATTCATGGCCGCCGCATTTATATTTCATACCATAAAACTTAACCAAGATCACTGAATTCTAGTAGGTTTCCAGAGCTCAGTTAGGTTAAATGGTAGAGCTTTACCCAACCTAATGGAACTTCACATATCCTAATTAAGTATTGTAACACACCACATTCTTTAAGGAAGAGTGAGGATTTGCTCAATGGTATGAATTATGCCCGGTATGAATTATGATTAAGACGATTAGGACTCCTCACGTGAACGTGACAAGTGAACTTCTTGCATTCATTTATGGATCCTACGTCGAAGGAAAATGAATCCCGAAAAAATAATCTTAAGTATCATCTTCGCTCTCGGTTTCAAAAGAGTCTACCAAGTCTTCAAAGTCATTCGTGGACTCTACTTGACTCTCGATGTCATCTTGGACAATGTCATTGGCTACAGTTTGGTTTGTGGTTGGAAATCCCAGAGGAAAAATGGTTTTGGACAATTTGGACATTTGGTCAAAATCTGTGGAAGATTCAATGGATCCCCTGGAACCTCGAGTTTTCCACACCATTTCATTTTGAAACACGAAAAATACCTCGAAAATCCAGTCGAATTCGTCCTCAATAACGATCACGTAACTTTTATGGGTATCACTTCAACCAAAGCCTGGTTTGCGGTGACTTCAACCCAAAGAGATGTTTATGCATTGAATGATCAACCTAACCAATTACCTTTTGCCTTTATGAATCAATTTTATTTACCGGAAAAGTTATTTTTTGTGGATCATGAGGTTTTGCATCAAATAGCGGACAAAATGGGAGATTTGCGAGGCAATTGTATTTTGATCAATAATACTGGACGATGTGGGTCAACACTTTTATGCCAAGTAAGTTTACGAAACGAATTTCAACTTTAAGAAAATTTCGCATTAAAAATCAAAAAATACGACAAGAAAATATGAACGCAGATGCGATTTCAGCTTTTTGACCGCGAGACGCGAAGCATCGCGGTCCTAGAAGGGTATAAGTTGTTGGGGTGATTCAGACTTTCCTAAAAAAATAAGCTTGAAAAAGAGACGCGAAGCATCGCGGTCCTAGGAGTGTATAAGTTGATGGGGTGATTCAGACTTTCCTAAAAAAGGGCTTGAAAAGGCTTTACTCGTTTTTGACCACGAGACACGCGGTCCTAGAAGTGTATCCTTGTTTTTTGACCGCGAGCAGCGAAGCGAACGCGGTCCTAAATAGTAATGTACTATAAGTTGTTGTTCTTCTTCTTGTTCTTGTTCTTGAGACTTTAGTCAAATCGAGTCAAATTGAGTCAAACGAACTTCGAGCTTGTTTTACAATTTTCACCGATTTTTACCGATTTTGTACCAGTTTTTGCAGTGTTTTATAAGGACAATCGTATACATATGGCAAGCTCTTATCAAAGTTGAATGGAATTTTTGCGCTTGTATCCCGACAAATTTTAATTCATTCTTGGTAATTTTCCATGACCAGACTGTTTCGTGTACCTATACATATTGTAAAGGTGACTTACTCACGTGAACGTGAGGCGATTCTTATCAAAGTCGAAGTGAATTTTAGTGTATGCGTAGTAGCTCTCGTGATCACGTTCACGTGAGCGAGAATAAGCTTTTATCCACCTTCGTAGTTGAGGTTACTGGGTACAAATGATAGATATTTTTAGAAACAAAGTAATGTTTGTTTTGTGGCAAGAAAATTCAAATATCTTTAATACGAAAGTAAGCGTAAAGATTAAAATTGTAAAATTACACTTTTCCTAAGATTTCCAAACATCTCATGAGTTGCAACGAAAGCTGAACTTCATAGACTTTGAAGTCTGAGACTTGTTTGACTGCTAACTGATTTTGCAATATGAAAAGAAGAAGGGAGTAGTGATCACGTTTCAATTCAAGTTTGAAACATGAAAAACAAAACAGCTTGATTATAAATCATCTTTAAAGTTTTGCAGTCCAACTAAGTAAAATCAGATGGAGCTCTTCCCTCTTTTGTGATCATCTCTTTTTACCATTGTGTTTCTTTCAAAATCTATTACAGATTCTCACTTATAAACAATATAAAATCAATCTGAGGATAGCTAGATCGACACAATTGGCTAAATAGTGGTCTTATTCTAAACTAAAAGTACAGTTCAAAAGCAATTGAAAGGGATATAAAAAATTATGTTTTTGTAAAAGTCTATTTTCAATGTATAGCTCTCCACAATAATATTTCTTTACTGATGAATATGATAGGGTATGTAACCACTAGGATACTTAAAACTATCAATAATTCTGAAGGGTATCTATTTTGATACCAATTTTGAAAATCATCAAAAAATATCCCCTTTGAATGTTTTTTGTAGATGTTTGCAAAGTTGCCTGAGACACAAGTCATGTCTGAACCATGGGGCCTCCTCTACCTTCATAGAATGTACAACGATGGAAAATTAAAGTGGCCACAATACCTCAAACTACTGGAAACATGTACAAAATTGTCATTCAAACCTGCCAATCAAACCCAAATTGAAAGGTAAGTAAAATGGCAAATCTTATTAGGATTGAAACCTAAAATTCCTACTTTAGGTACATCCTGAAACTGCCTCTACTTTGTGCTGCCCAAATGAGTGTTATCAAGTCCATTTTTACTTCCAAAATCAAATTGATTTTATCTACTAGACACCCCAAACCTTCCTTTTTATCCTTCGCCAAAATCTTTGCCCAAAACGATATCAACAAAGTGGCAAGATTTTTCTATGGAAACCTATCCTTGCCTTATGATCATACTCTAAAAGAACCATTGTACCAGACCCACTATAATAACCCTAACAAGGTTAATGTTGGACAAATTACATCACTTGGTTATGCATCTGTGATTGTGGGTTATCTTTTGAATAGGTAATTTCCCCAAAAAAATTGATTAAAAATATGACAATTTTTCCTTCTTTTTCAAACAGAGAAAAATATCATCATGTTGCCGTCTACGAAGAAATGACCCAAAACTTTGAGCAAGAAATAGTCAAAATGTTTCATCCCTTGGATATTCCTGCGGAATTTGTACCCAGAGCATTGTCAGCTTTAAGCAAACATTCACAAAACAAATACTTTGGAGGTTCAGAATTGAATAGAGAAGAATTGATCAGTGACAAAGATTGGCAAAAAGCAGATGCTATCTTTCAAGAATTGAATGTTCCCATTAAGATTGGTATGAGTGTCAATGAATTGGTTGAGGCTTTGAAATAAAGTAGAAATCGATTCACAAATTCTTTCTTTGAAGTTTTTAAAGAGGCTCATTTGAAAGAAAATTACACTGTAATTTAATTTCCAGACTATAATTTCTGGGGAACCAAACAAAGACCATATCTGTACCAATGAAACGCTTAGAAAACATGCACACCAAAACTACATGGACTTACTTTACTTCAAAAACGTCACTGAATTTGATGAGACTTGGCCTCGTTCTTGCACCATCATGAAATTACGTCCCGGATTGGCTAAGACTTCATTTCAAAAGTACATGTCAAACTACAGGACCTAATTACAGTCACAACAGATCAACAGATCAGTATGCCTACACTTGGTTGAGCTTGGTGGCTGAAGTTGGAGGATATGTTGGTCTGTTTCTGGGAGTTTTAGTTTATCAAGTCACTAATGTTATCGATATTATTTCTAAAATTTTTATACGCAAGTTGGACGTGCCTTTTTGATTTTGTTCATATGCTTTTTGCTATAGTGAGTCGCATTGCATAACCTCGATTGACCCTTTATGATCCTGAAAATCAAGACAAAGAAGACTATGAATGATCCGGCTGTATGCATTGGAAAATAACCAATTTCCGATGGTGTAACATACTGTCGAAGAGGAAATCAAATGCTCAAGTTTCCATATTTTATTTCCTGGTATTACCAAAGGCCTTCTTGTGATTTGCTATATAGAGGCCAGATTTAGGAAAAAACCTTTTCAGTTTCTATTCTGCATGGTTTAAAAGAAGATGTCAAAATCCTTAATTCTGGTTTCCTTGCTTGTCTTGGTGATCATTATCAAGGATTGCCAAGGAGCTCTTTTCTTCGGTCAACGCTTCAATCCAAGAGTCATCCAGTCAGAACAGGTACAAATTAAGAACACATCAAGTTTTTTAAGACATGCATTTTCTTTCTATAAACGTCTTTGTTTTCAGGATGAAATGACAGAATCTGTGAGCCCTCCGACGCCTCCGACTTTGTCACAAATTTTACGATTCTGGACAAACAGTGAAGGAATGCAAAACCAGAAAATCATCCTCAAAAATCCAATTCCACTTTGCAGCAAACAAGTAGTGTTTCCTAAAACCAAGGAGAAATGTGGATACTTGAAAGCTTTTGTTTGTTCCAAAACATGTAAAATCAAATTGCTTAACTAATTAGAAACATACAATAGAGAGAGCGCACCACACACGTCACGGACAAAAATGACTAAAAATTCATTTTGTAACATAATTGAGTTGCAATTTTGAAAATATATTCGGTCCCCTTATGCCCTTATCTTATAGTGTATTTCTTGCCAAGTGCGCATTTCAAGAACCTTTTGTTCAGAATCCTATTAGGATTGGTATGAGTGTCAATGAATTGGTTGAAGCTTTGAAATAAAAGTAAAAATCGATTCACAAATTCTTTCTTTGAAGTTTTGAAAGAAAATTACCTTCCGTTCAAATACATGTACATTATAGCAAGTCTTTGTTGTTTGAAAGTATCAGACAGTATTATTCACAATGCCTACCAAACCAGTTGTATTGAAGATACTTTTGCAAGTTTCAGTCTTTTTAATTTTGTTCACATGTTTTGTTTTCTTCTTCATGAAAGACCAAATGGCTGCTTTTGTTAAAGGTAGAACCACAACTACAAGAAGAGTTGAAATTGCAGCAGAAATTGAATTTCCAACTATCATCATCTGTTTTGATCCTCCAACAAAATCCTCAGTTGCCCAAAAATATGGGTTTCAAAATCACAATGAGAAATTTTTGGTTGACTTGCCAAACAAAAATCTAACTGAAGTATTTGATGAAAATACTTTTGGATACAATCAAGATTATGTCATATTTAATCAACATTTTGATGGAACACAGGATACAATAATCAAAACAGGATTGATTGACATTGATGAATACTACACATCAAAAAAGTTGCCATTCACAGTTGAACCCATAAGAACCTATCATTCAGGTAAATGTACCAAATTGCAACCAAGATTTGTAATGTTGGAGGCACCAACAAGAATTAGATTATCCATTCAAATCAATCAAAAGATTGTAGAAGAAGACAAACCAGAATCTGTACTCTTTATTTTTGCCTCAAATGTCACCTGGATGGGAATTTTGGACAACATTTGGCCTCAATTCAAACCTTTGAAGGTCAAAGTAGATTTTAGAAAAGAATACACTCGTCTGTATTTGAAACCAGAAGAAGAATACTTTCAAACAGGACAAGACAATCCATCAGAATGTTTGCAGAAAATGTTATCAAATCAAAATTGTTCAACTTCATGCTCAGTAACAAGTATTCCCCATTCCCCTACATGTAAAAATGTACAAGAATACAAATGTGTCTGGAGTGGCATATGGAGTAATATTCAAGTCTATATGCAATGCCTGATGTCCAAGAAAGTCATGACTTACATTCTAAATGATAGGATTGAAAATGGATATCATAAATTGAAAAATGACTTCAAAACTGATGTATTCATTGGTATGGGTACAATGAAAAAAGTCATCACTGAGGAAGTATTTGTCTTGACTTTACAAGATTTGATTGGATCTGTTGGAGGAAGTCTTGGATTATTTTTTGGATTCTCTTTCTCTGCTGTTTTCTTTCATTGCTTGAATAGAATATTTAAATAGTTTTCATGCTTAATATACCAGGTGTCTCAACAAGATTTGGATAGGAATTTAGCAAAAATCATGAAAGACCAAAAATTTGTGAAAGTTTGTTTATATTCTAGCTAAGAGGTGCAGAACTCCTTTCAATTTGACTATTTTTTGCCATAAAATCCAAAAAGTGCAAAAAGTTTAAAAATCTTAATTTTACATTTTGGAGATTTTCACTAATGACTACCTAAATGACTAAGAGCTATCCATCCAAAACTTGTTTGGACACCATGTATTATTTATTGTGTAGAAATTACAACAAAATTTTCCTTTAAAAAAAATGACAAACTTTTGTAAAATGGTAAAAAATGATAAAAGCGTTGCTATGGAGTCAGTGCAAGTTGAAATATCTGCAAAAATTCAATTGACTTTCACTTTTACAACTCAATGCCAAGTTTTTAGTAGTACATATCAGTGGGTCAAAACAACAACAAAAATGAAGGAAAATGTCAAAGATGGCCCACGATCCTCAACACCATCTCTAAACAGAATGGTAAGATTTGAAGAATAAAAGTACATGAATTCAATCTTGAGTTTTAAGGTTGCATCAATGGGATGGGGATCATCATCAGAGAAACAAAATGGAAATCTTGGTTCAAGACCTTCTTCGAGGTTAAGCCTGATGAGTAGAGCTTCTTCGGATATGTCACTAAATGTTCCAATGGATGATGATCTTGACTCTAATTTTGGAGATGATAACATGGCTTTGGATATGCCAAAACCCAAGTAAGTCACAACAGTGTTTGAAAATATCTCAAAAAAGTCTCATTTTGAGTCAATCCCCATTTTCAGGGGGATCCATACCATCGATTTCATGGCGGCTGTCAACACTCACACTCAAATGTTAGAAAATGGTTTACGAGAATTGAGATACGAAATGACTTCCAATCCCTTGAGATCCACCATTGACATTGGAACCGAAGCTGTCATCTTGTCCGGATTGAAAGACAAGTGTCAAACGTCAATTAGCAACATCAACAAATTGTACTCTGAGGCCAAATTTTTAGGTTCTTATTTAGAGAGATTAGAAGCCAAAGCTTATTATGATTTAGAAACATTTGATAAAAACCCAAGAAAACCATCTTGGTTTCGAAGATTTGGATTGGTTGCCAGTCTGGTTTTCATTGCTGGTTATGCATACAAAGAGTTATACCCAAAGGATTTTTGGTGCAAAGTGAACCCTGTATTGAATTATATGCATTATCTCAAACCTTATTTAGATCAAATGATTGACTATATTGTTGTTAATGGAAGACTGAAAAATCAAAACCCAATTGTACATCGATTAGTTCCGGAATGAATAAAAGAGAAATGACATCATCACAGTGTCTCGCCATTGGTTGAAAATGATATCTGTTCTGTTTGTATCAGTAAGCTTTTAAATATTTGAATTTTCGCGCCAAAAATTGTCAAAGTGAAAATGTATTGGAATTAAAACGTAGCTCGTTTCGCCCGCAATGTCAAAAAGTAAGACTTTAAGTAACTCCTAGAATTTCTTGCAAAGCAATGTTTAACCTATAAACGGCCTACGTTAAGATAAACACCACAAACCTGTTAAACAACATTGAACTGGTAACGTACTCGCTAAGCTACAGTCATAGGATCTGGAGCAGTTTTTTACAAAAAAAAGTTTGCCAAGTCGAAAAATTCAATGGCCAAGTAAGTTTGAAATTTACATTGTTTACATTGTTGGAAATTATCGTTTTTCAAGCAATGATAGAATATACATTTTTTTTATACGACTCGCACGGTCGCTCGCTACGCTCGACCTCACCACTGCACTGTGAAAAAATATTCGTGAAAGTCACCCCCAAAAAAATCGCGAAAAATATTTCCGAAAAAATTGCTATTGAAGAAAAATATCTCCAGCAAAAAAAAATTTTGAATCTGAAAAAAATTTGAAAAAAAAAAAAATTCGGGAAAATATTATGTTGCAGGCAAGCTAGGGCAAAAATTTTTGAC
>LT727936.1:400947-418020 GCA_900157175.1 Oithona nana
ATGGGGGTCAACGTTCGATGACAACTGATAAAGATATTTTAGAAATGTAAAAAAAAAAAAAAAAAAAAAAAAAAACACGTAAAATTAGTCTTTTAAAGTTCAAACTTTTGACTTGGATCAAAGAGCTAGCTGGAAATTGCTTTAGCTTCTAAAAGAAATGTCTGGAAAAAAAATGAGATAAGGACCTCAAGACGAAGGAGATAAAAGAAAATCCATCATCAAAGGTCTGATGTCATTACTACGTCCTACAAAAAGCTCATTTTCTGCATGAGAAAATGAATTAATGAATGTTGATCTTATTTTAGGTGTACCTGCACTTGTCATTGGAGTACCATTTCCACCAGCTCCAACTTTGTTGAATGCCGTGGTAAAAAAAGTAGAACTTGAAGTTGTGGCATCGTTGGCAGTTTTGGCAGTTTTCGTCCATGCAGAACTGAACATGGAGCCAATGTAATTTGCTCCTGCGCTTACTTTTGTAGACAAATCTTCTTGCGTTGCTGCGGTTGTTCCTACAAAAGAAAAGTAAGTAAATGAACAAGTCCTTTTGTTTGAGTTTTTCACATAAGAAGAAAGACCCAAAAGATTTTCTTCTTTTTCTGCATCTTTGAATAATGACGGAAATTACCTTCTTCGGAAACATTATCGTTAGGTAGATCTTCTTCTACAGATGCGACATCACTGTCTGGTCCACTGGTTGTAGGACTGGATTTCTCGTCCATTGAGACACCTTGAGTAGATGTAATACTCGCCATTATTTTAGTTGCACCACTTTACTTGATTACCACAAAGTTACCAACATGACCTGCCAAGAAAAAGGGAGATTTATAGTCTTGTAAACTCACTAAACTGTAAAACGAGATTCTTTTCTTTTTCAAGTAAGTTTTGTTAATTTTGTGATTTTTTGGTTTTGGTGAATTTTTGTGAATTTTTTGAGGTTTGATTTTTTTTTCAATTTTGTAATTCATGTAAAAATCCTGAAATTGTGAGGTATTCAACAAAGTAATTCTTGACTTGATGTATTGAAAATAATCCGTCAATTTGAAGTGACACATGTCATCATGCGTTTGACGAATATTTTCTGATTTGATGTACCTTATTTACAACATAATAACACAAATGGATCAATAACCTCTAAAAATTGATTTTGTGTGTAAGTAACTGTTGCGTAGTTGTAATACAACCTTGAGTAGGATTGATTCAATTCAAATCTATCTTGTTGCTTTCTTACTGACCATAATAGTTTTAGGCTTGGCTGCTTCTTCACTTTGCTCCTCAAGGGAGAATGAAGGAACATTGAGAGTAGAGAAGAAAGGAGAAAGAAGGAAGGTTAGCGCCCTTCTCTGCTCTCCTGGTAGAATAGCAAATGGGAATGAGACTTTAGTCTCTTGGGAAACACAAAATATAGTATCCTTGAAAGGCAAAGACAAACCTTATCGATAAAGGGGACAATTTGTCTTGGTATCTGAAGCCAATTATTTCGCCATTCTCTGTTTCTCTTTGTTAACTTAAACTTAAAAGTTGTTTCAAGACAGACAAAAATAACGAATGTTTGCTAAAAATTATGAAAAAAGAGACCGAAAAAATTATGCATAATTTATCGCATCCGGAACGTTCGGAACCAACCTTTTTACTGTGCTTGAAAATGTTTCAAAAAAGTCTTAAATACTTTTCTATAGGTAGAAAATATGAATTTAGACATTCAGACAAGATTTTGGAGATTTCCTTTACATAGATTATTTTTGGCGCGAAAATTCGAATATTCGATAGCTTAGCTGTACAAACATCTAAAATGGAAGATTGTTTGAAATATTCAATGTGATACATTTTTGGAGGTTTTTCAAACACTGATCTTGTGGAAATAGGAAGTCTGACCTGTTGTTTGATGTGTGACTATTTTTGTATTATGGGAACATTGGGAACATGGTTAAGGAACTTTCCCAAGGCCTTTCTTTAAACAATTCATGATTCGGTCTAGACCGTCTAAACATCTTTTGAAACCAGAAGACATATTTTTTGCTGTTAAAGAAGACACAGACTATGCGCAAACTTTTTGGAATAGCTGAAAAACCAGACAAACTGCAGATGTGGAAGAGACCGCAATACGCAGTCCGGATCTTGTGAACATTGAAGCAAATGTGTAAATGTCGTAATTACGCTTTATTGACTTTTTATGATTTTTCTCGTTTTTATTCCTGTTATCTAAAGCTTCATTACAGTGACTAAGCAGTGCAGATCTAACTTCAATTTGACGAATCTTTTGACGAAATTTCTAAAATCGAATTTCGAACGGCGAAAAAAAATCGTGAAAGTTTGTTTACACTTTAGCTAAGCAGTGCTGACCTCCCTTCAATTTGACGAATTTTTTTGCCAAAAAACCTCAAAATTCTAGTTTTTGCAAAAATGTCACGTTTTAATTTTCGAGCCAAAAATGTTTATGTCTTAGCGTAATTGACGGTTGAATAATTCCATTTTCATTCTGATCTCAAAAAAATATTGAATTCTTTGTTAAACTTTTTTTCAACTCTGACAGGTGTGAATTTTTAGAGAAACAAAGATAAAACGTAGAAGAATAAAAAAGAATGAATTATTGATTCTCTCTGTACTAAATAAATATTTTGAGTCAGATTTTGTTTTGCCAATGATTTTGGATATGTGAAAACTTACGTGAAAACTTGTAGAAAATCGTGTCAAATTCCAATTTTGTAAACAAAATTCAATGAAGTTATGAATCAGCTTTGTTTCTATGTTCAGTTCTGTTGCAATCTGTTGACACTTTTACTCAGTTTTTACTGTCAGTACTCAGTGCAGAGCAGGCAAGACACGTATCTCAACCTTTATTATGACAGCTTGAGCTACAATTTTCAAGGCACAAAATTGCTTAAAATAACTTTCAATTTACTTCTTTAAATTACTTTAAAACCTATACAAAAGTTGAAACAAATGTTCAATTTTAACATAAATTTGAATTCCTTGAAAAATCATTGATTTTCGAAAATATTCAATATTAGTTATCAATGAAAAAATTGGATTGACGCAGTTTTCGATCCATTTCAGTTTGTTTTTCAATGTGTGAGAAAATTGAAAAATTCAGAAAAACGCGTACAAATCTGAAAAAATACCAAAAAAAGAAGAAAAAATCATGGCATTTCAAACTCTAATACGACAAGCATATTTCGAAATGCCTCCAGTGACTCGAGCTTACACCACAGCCTGTGTTTTAACCACCTTGGCAGTCCAATTGGACCTTCTAAGCCCGTTTCAATTGTACTTCAATCCAGTACTGGTATGGTCAAGATACCAGCTATGGCGAATGTTAACCACATTCCTATTCTTTGGCACATTCGGGTTCAACTTTTTCTTTAATATGATTTTTACCTACCGGTATTGCCGAATGTTGGAAGAAAATTCATTCCGTGGACGAACTGCAGACTTTGTCACTATGTTCATTTTTGGAAGTGTTTTCATGATCGGTGCCGCATATTTTGTTAACCTACTATTTTTAGGTAAGTTTTCGTCACTTGGAAATTCTCGTCAAAATACTAAAATCAAAACAAACATTGTATTTTGACGGGAAAATTGGTCATTCCGGATCTCATGAGTTTGTCTTCGAAATTCTCGTCGAAATACCGCGGTTATATACTAAAATCAAAACAAACATTGCGTTTTGACGGAAAAATATTGTCATTCCGGAATTCAAATTTTTTTTTTCTTATTTTTTCAGGACAAGCATTTACGCTCATGTTGGTCTACGTCTGGGCCCGTAGAAATCCATTTGTCCGCATGAACTTTTTCGGCCTTTTGACCTTCCAAGCCCCGTACCTGCCTTACGTCCTCTTGGGCTTTTCCCTTCTCTTGGGCAACTCAGTTTCCGTGGACTTATTGGGCATGGCCGTGGGTCACACCTATTACTATTTAGAAGACATTTTCCCCAATCAACCTGGAGGTTGGCAAATAATCAAAACTCCGCAAATTCTAAAAGTGTTATGTGATGAAGCGCCTGAAGACCCCAATTATGCCCCTCCCCCAGAAGAAAGACCTGGCGGCTACGATTGGGGTCAAGGAGAAGGTGCTGATGATCAAGGAGACAATAACAATGTCCTTCATAACGATGAGAATCAAAATTTGCAAGAAATGCCACCTGCACCCAATAACAATGATAATGTACTGTGATCAAGAGTTGAATGAATGAATAGGTATGAATATTATTTTGCAAGAAAGAAAGAAAATCATGACAAATAAAAGGAATACTTGTGCAATTGGATGTGTGTTCGATTAATTCCCTTCCTGCTGCTTCATGTTAATTACCCTCGGTGGTATGTCCATGACCTAAGTACAAAAATGTGTGGTAATCATCGTTGCTTAGCAACGCTTCTACAGAACACAGTGATACCAAAATCAGTAAAAATGGTAAAAATGTGAAAACCACGAAAAAATTTCATGAAATCCGGAATGGCAATTTTTTCCGTCAAAATGCAATATTTGTTTTGATTTTAGTACATAACCGCGGTATTTTGACAAGAAAACTAAAGGAAACTCATGAAATCCGGAATGATTATTTTTTCCATCAAATTGCAACATTTGTTTTGATTTTACAACATTTTGACGAGATAACCACTAAGTAAAATTGATCACTCTTCTTCATAAAGACATTAAGTCTACTAAGCGTGTCCTGACACCACCAACGAAAGTTGTAGAAAGCATGGGTAAGTAATTATCAAGTTTCTTTGTATTCATAAAAGACTTTTCCTTTACAGAAAATAGTTTCATGGAAAGTCGCAAGATTTTAGGTCCTCATGCTACGCGGATCACATGTCCAACATGTCAAACATTTGTATTAACGGATATTAAAATATCTCCGGGGAAAAAAGCTTGGATGACAGGACTACTCATCTGTATTTTGGGGTAGTATAACATTATCGTACATTTGATACCTTTGATAATATATTTTACCCTATGTTTCAGCTGCTGGTTATGTGCATTTATTCCATGCTGTTGTTGTCCGCAATGGAATGATGTGACACATTTTTGTCCAAGTTGTCATAGAATCTTAGGAAAGTACAGAACATGAGCAATTAATTATTAAAAGGGTACCAAGCAGGTGGTACCATGTGTCAAGTTGTATTCTGAGCAAATAGTAGTCTCCTAGCAACCTTAGGTTTATGTTACCTTCCAAGGCCTCAGTTTGGTACCAAACATGGGTAAGTCTACTATTCAAGTTACCAAGCACATAAGATTATTTATCCTTTTTAGAAAGTAATCTTGGACCGCATTCGTGTCGAGTTGAATGTCCAGAGTGCAATACTCATGTTTTGAGTACAACGACAAGCTCTCCTGGAGTCAAAGCTTGGGTTACTGGAATTGTTTTATGCCTTTGTGGGTAAGTTTTCAAAATTCATAAACTTCATAATAAATTCATTCAAATCTCAAAATGAATTTTGAATATATTGCAGATGTTGGCCATGTGCATGTATTCCATGCTGTTGCTGTCCGGAATGGAACGATGTCACGCATGTTTGCCCACAATGTAACAGAATTTTGGGAAAATATCGATCGTGATAATAAAAATTCATCAATTTTTAATTTTTTATAGACTAACATAATTTGAAAAAAAAAATGGCTTAAAAAATTTGATGGCGTTCTTCGCGTCTGTTAGTTAAGCCCGCGCTTACGCGCGCCCGCCGCGCCTCGCCGAGTGACCGCAAGATACAGCTGTATACAGCTTCATAACTCTTCAGAATATCAAGCAATCAACACGTTCTTTTTAAATCATTTGAAAATGTCATCGCCAAAAATAATTGTACTTTTAAAGAAGAATCCTGGAAATAATCAATCCGTGACAATTCAACCAAACACAAAAATCATCCAAAGAAAAGTTTCTGTAATGATTGCTTGTCAAAAATGCGCTTGTGTATTTCCAAACATTGGTGATTTACATCAACATATGCGTCAAATTCACTTTGAATACATCAGGGTAAAAACTTTTCAGTTTTTGCCAAAATAATTATTTTTTACCTAATTTCTTTTAACTTTAGCAAATTTGGATTCCTTGCGAAATCTGCAACGAATTGTTTCCTACCAAAACTTCAATGGAAAATCACAAAAGAACGCATAAAAAACTGATTGTGATTCGACCTCAGAACTTCGTACCATCGCAATTTTCGATCGTTCCGGAACAACAAAAGACATTTTTGACCTTGAATTCCTTACCTTCCAAACCAATCAATTTGAAGAAACGAAAAAATGAAAGTATTTTGAGCGCCAGCAGCAGTAAGAGGACCAAAATTCAAATTGTCCATCCGGTGGTTCAACAACAAAATTCAAGCAATGATTTGTTGAAACAAGCCATGGAAATCTCAGATTTGAATGCAATCATGAATGGAGTCGCTCCAATCCAAGAAGACGAGATTCAGAAACCAGAATCGAAAAATAATTTGTTGAAAAAGGCCATGGAAATCTCAGATTTGAATGATTCCATCATGAATAATGATGAAGAAGAACAGACGAATTTTCTTGCACCTCAAGAATCGATGACACAACAGGATTTTCATCCTTCTGTCCAAGTAAACTATGACAAAGCTGTAAGTGACTTCAATATCGATTTCCTTTTGCAATAAAAAAGTGTTAACTTTTTGACGGAATACATCTTTTGTTGATTGATTGACTTACCATTTTGGTTTACTTTTGAGATGTATTTTTAATTGAACAGATGGTCTTTGATTTTCTATTGTTAGAATTCAATCAGATTAGGTGATTCGCGGTATCTTGAGAATAATTTCGTGATATTTGATTGTTGCAGATTTGCAGGCAATTTTTAATTACGCCACCCCATTCTTATGGATTATGGGTACTTTTAATGATCATTGATCGTAGTGATTTAACATTTGCATAGGTACGTCGTAGAATTATTATGATTGATACATAATTCCTTCGAGAGTATGATCTTGTGTTTCAATATTCAAATCTTTTCTCGGATTCAATCGAAATCTCCTGGGATTAAACTGCGAAACGGTTTAATTTTCAGTAGGTAAACGGTAAACCAAATAGAACCACTGTACTTAGTACTTACGTATATAAGTAGGTACCTATTTACATCAATTGATTTCCTTGTTCGATTGTTCTTACTGAAATTATTAGAGCAATACATGCCGCAATCTTGATGAAACTTTGCATATAATTGATAGATAGTGCTTATCAGGATCATAATCATCCAAGTTCTTCATGAATGAATTCTCAATTGCCCAATTACTATTTTCAAAAATATCTGTGCGATATTTCCTTATGTACTTGTACCGAAGCTTTTAAAAACCTGTTTCTAAAAGAAGAAGAAGAAACTTTTAATTGGAAGAATGAAACTTGAGCCCTCACATATGTCACATAAAACATATGAAGTGGCAAAGAGGACATGTGGAAATTGGAATCAATTTCACTAGCAAACAAAGCATACAAAGGGAGGAGGAGTAACTGTCCCACCACAGATGTTGCATGCAGAGCTGCATGTTGACTCATTTCAGTTTCACCATTTCCACTCACTGCCAGATGGCACTTTACGCCAGATTCTTTTCAAGAAGGGCCAAAATCTCTAGTTATTTGTAGGAAAGCGGCCAGGTAAGCTGAGAGTGTTATATCAGTTAGTCATGCAGCAGTCATGGAGGTGGAGTCATGTCAAAATGTCTCTTCTTCTACTTCTGCGCACTTACCACTTCAAATTGACGATTTTTCATCAGAATCCTCAGACTCTGAGGACTCTTTAGAAGAACCCCTTAAAAAGAAAACCAAACTAAAAGTGAAAATTAAACCCAAAGTTTGCAAGACAGGTAGAAAAGTCAAGAAAAAGAACAAAAAGAAATTCACTACATTTTGCAAAGAATGTAATACCAATGAAGAAAGTTTTATCAAACTGGTGACACATGTGAATAAATGGCATAAAGTGACTTCAATGAAGGTGAGTTTAATCCTTAATTTTTGTTCGGTTTGGTTCAGAATTTATGTTTAATGGTGCATGAGGAAACAGATCAGATAAGAGCTGGAAAAAGACAGGTGAATAACCTTAAAAACCATCTTATCCACGTGGTTGCCTAAGGGCTAAGGGTGGTTCATTCATTTTTCATCAATGTTTTTTCAAAGAATTCAAAGATTTTAATATTTTTGTATCTTTTTCAGGAAGATTGGATACCCTGTCAGTATTGTCCTGATGCATATCCATCCAGAAAACAAAGTAAAAGTCATGAATGGTATGCGCATATTAAAGCTTATCTAAAACGTCCAAAACATCCTTTTGCTTGTCAAGACTGCAAACTAGTCATAGACAAAAGCAGACAAGTGCAACATCGCAGACATAAACATCCCGAATTAAAAGATGGCTGGACCCATTGTAAACATTGCAAATTAGTCTTCAGATGTGATGCTCAATTAAAGGACCACTTGGATCAGGATTCAAGATGCAACAGTCAATACAGTGAAGAAGATTTGATGAAGATTCATACCAATGTCATTCAAAGCAAGAAAGTCCATAATACTCAACCTGAAAGTGAAACTCAAACCAAAAGAACTGATGCCAATAATGTTCCCAATGTCACATTCACTTATGCTCCAATTGTATTAGAAAGACAACCTGATCATCCAGATAGTTCAAGTACTCCAGATGATTGTAAGGTGGTAGCTATCAAGAAGTCCAGCAAAAAGGAATCAAGGCTTAGAAAAAGACTTGAACAAGAAGATCATTCAAGTGTACCTACTAAGTCTGCAAGACCAAGTTCTCCAGAAATCACTGTGATCAGTGAAAGTTTAGTGAATTCAAGAAATCAAGAATCTCTTGTTGAAAGTTTGGATTCTTTTCAACAAATTCCACCAAATCAGAATCTTGTTATTACAAAAGTGAATTCCAAATTGAAGATAAGACTTGAAGACTTCTCAAAAAGTACTCCTCCTGCTCCACATCATCCTGGAGAACCATTGAATTTGTCTTCCCAATCTTCAATACTCAGACAAAGACTTGAAGTTGAGTCAAATAAGCCTGAACCCTCAAGTTCTTCAAATCCAGACTCTGGATCAAGATTAGGTACTATCTTGAAACAAAACTTGAATCAAAAACTCCAAGAGAATCCAAGTAAAAGAACATTTGTCAAAATAGCTCCTAAACCAAGCAATACTGAAAATGATCATGTTAAAGATCCATTTCTACATCACATACTGAATTCTACTTCTACAAACATTTGTCAAAGATGTCAATCACAATTTCAACTATTTGAAGACATAAACCAAGAAGTGGCAGCTTTAAAACCGGCAGCTAACCAATTTGTATTAATGGAATGTGTTCATGCTGTCATGGCAAGTTGGTCTCAATGCAATAATTGTTCAAAGGCTTACCCTCACGATTTCAAAATCGACTCTCGACATCGATTAAAGGACGGAATTCATGATGTTAACTTAGATGATATTGACACAAATTTACCTTTTTTAGGAATTTTGACGCCGCCGTAAGTTTTTTTATTTAGGATATGAAATAAAATTAACCTTAAAACAAATTAGATCTGATTCGGATTTTCTTACATTGCTCCGGTTGAGGTTTGACGTATTCAAACTTCTTTTTGATGGTGTGTAAAATCTGATGCACTTCAAGATTGTCCGGATAACCTTCACGACATTTGTATAAAAGGTGTTTTTTCGCCACTCGCGGATGCCCAAAGAATTCTTCTCGACACACTCGGCATTTTTGAAACTTTTCTTCTTCTGGATTAGTCATCGTTTTCTGGCTCTAAAACTGCGATAAAATAAAATTCTTCAATTCTATTTAAAAACTGTCAAGAAACTGAGAATGTTTGTTTTGATTTTGGCACAGCTGACGTTCAGCTTTATTGAAGCATCTCAATTTTAACGAATTTTCTTGAAGATCGCAAATGGAAAAACGCTTACATCATATTTTCTTTTTGTGGCTATGAATCACCGAAAAACGGAATATGACACTCTTCATGAGTATGAAGAGTTACGTTACGTTACGGGAATGCTCGGAATGCTGAAGAAACTGGAACTGAAAAAGACGCTGCCACCTTGACCGCCTCTTCTTGACTGCCGCCAAAAAAGTTAAAATAATGAAAACGAGCGCATATGATGCTAACGGAAAACTGCAAAAAATTCGAAAATGTCCAATTTGTCTTCAAATGTCAATTTCTGAGTAGACAGACAGAAGACAAACAGAACGACAGTACTGCAAAGCAGCATTAGTGGTTATGGTGAGTATTTGACTTCATTTGATTTAGACAAGCGCCCAGTACTTCAATCATTCCCTTGTCCTCATTTGTACAAGTAAAGAAAGTAGAAACCATAAGTACGGTATCTGCCGTGGCAGCGGATTGCGAGTATGTATAGGTATACTGGTATATATTATCAAATGTAGATGTCAAATTAAAAATTATTTTGATTATCCTTCAAATAAATAATATTTTATGATGCTAAACAAATCACATTTGATATTCATTATTTAGCTTATTCGTGTGAGTTAGCTAAAAGCGTTAAAAGCTTAAATATGATGCTTACAAAAAAGTTTTATGATACAGTAAATCTGGTCATGTGCTTTTTTAGTATCTTTAGAAAATGTGATTGTTTGTCAAACAACAGATCTTTCAATAACTTTGGATCTTTGATTATGGATTTAGAAACTGAAATTGGCAACTTTGACTACAATTTACAAAATTACAACACTGGCGATGACGATGATGAAGCATTCAATTTGATACCTCCTGGTACTCCAGAATTCAAAAGACTTTCTTGTGGTATGTCTTTCTCAAATACCCCTAACCAAGCTGAAAGTACTGTTTTCTATCTTTCATACAGCAACGTTGCCAAAGTTCATGAGGAAAGAAAATATCTCACCAAGGGGTGAAGTTGCAGTTTCACCAATACCTTGGCACGTCTTGATTTGGGATGATTATTCATCACATACTTGTGGGGGTGTAATTTTGGACCATTTGACTATTTTGACTGCTTCAAGATGCTTTGATTTTTTCGAAACTGAACTTTTAAAGAGAAAGAACGCATCAAATTCTAACATCAATTTTTTTCAAATTCATATATCAACTGGAAGTACAAGAAGAAAAGCTGGCCAAACTCTTGGACTCAGATATTTTAAAACTGATTTCAAAGATGTTGTACTTTTAAAATTAACTGTTGCTATTGAACTTGGATACTACAGCCAACCTGCCTGTTTGCCATCTTCTGAAAAATCTGTCTCTTTTAAGCAATGTTACTACTGTGGATGGAATGAACAAGATAAGCTTAGGTGGTATCAAATAAATTTCAATCAAGATAAATGTAGTAGATTGAAAGGCTTTGACCCATCCAAACAATTATGCATTAGTCCAGATGTATTGAATGATAGAGACTCAGGTGGAGCTCTTGTATGCATGAAAGATTACATTCCTGTTATTGCTGCAATAGCAACAGGCAATCGAGTATTTCCTGGAAATAAAAGAGCTGGAATATTCACAAAGATATTGCCCAACCTTGCATCAGATCTAAAACACCTTTTGTATGTACAACAAGTGGATTATCCTGGAGCTATGTGTAGTAGTATGTATCAAGGCAATTACAATTTTTCTTCAATTCAAAGATATGTACTTATCATAGGTAAACTTCCTGCCTTTATGAGAAATGGCCAAAGAATTGTTAATGGAGAGAAAGCACCTAAGCCTATACCATGGCAAATATTCTATTATGGGATTGATCGTCGACACTCTCATGATGTACCAAGATGTGGTGGTACAATTTTGGACAGAAGGACAATATTAACAGCTGCTCATTGCATTGGGTACTGGTACTCCTGGAAAGAATTACCATTGCTTGTAATTGCTGGTTCAACAAACAGACTCGAATATAAAAAGCCAAATCAAGCAATCAAAGTTGAGAAAATTGTGCAATATGTTCCAGATGACCCTTACAACAGGTAAAATAGATTTTTCACTTAAAAACTCTTTTGACTATCCTGACACATTAGCAACTTCCCAAAAAAAGAAAATCAAGATGATATAGTGATTCTGAAGCTTGAGAAATCCTTACGATTTGACTCCTTTGTGAAACCTGCATGCTTACCAGGTACAAACTTCAAACCTGCTCTAAATTCGAAGTGTTTTGTAAGTGGTTGGGGCGCGACTGAAACTCCGCCAGCTATAATAAGTCAAACAGAAGCAAGAAGAAGATATGAGGAAGATTTAAGATGGGCAGATGTTTACATAACAGGTGAAGGGGGTTGTCAAAACATTTCCAATGAAATGATATGTGCTAACAATTTCAAAGGAAAAGACACTTGCCAAGGAGATTCTGGGGGTCCTCTAATCTGTCTTGAAAATGGAATCCCAGTTTTAACTGGCGTGACAAGTTTTGGATTAGCAGGATGTGGCGGGATTGGGGTTTACACCAGAGTTACATCCTATCTTCCATGGATCAAATCTCAAATGGTTTGTGCTAGATTAGGTTTTGAAGGGTTCTATGTAACTTTTCCATTGCAGGAACCTCATCTTGCACAACCACCTTTGACTACAACTACAACCACAACAACAACCACAACAACAATAGATTTGAAAGGCTGTGGTAAGTACATATCCCTTGAATTACTTTTACTTAAGTTTTAAGTTTCTTATTTTGCATGTAGAGGATTTACCAAACTTTATGAAGAAAACACAGACTAGGATAGTTGGTGGAAGTAGTCAAGTTCCTGCTTCAAAAATGATTCCTTGGCAAGCTGCAATCTTTTCAAGTATCTCTGGCAAAAAGACATTCCTTTGTGGTGGTACCATTGTGAGCAAGAACACAATCCTTAGCAGCACTGACTGTGTCAGAGACTTGTCATCAAACAATCTCTTAGTATCCTATGGTCAAAGAGAACTGGATTTGACTAAACTAAGATCAGTCACAGCAGTCACCAAGAACTCTCAAAATAATGCCAATCTTGCCATTTTGTACTTAGATGAACAAATTGCAGAAAGTCCATTGGCAGTTCCTATTTGCCTCACCTCCAAAGATTTTACCCCTGTGAAGGGAAGTGAATGTTTTGTTAGTGGATGGGGAGCAGTACTTAAAAGTAAAACCTTTCAATATTTGTTTCAATATTTTTCATAATGCTTTTGTTTAACAGATAACCAGTCTACTGAAATACTCATATGGGCTGATGTTAAAGTCTTGCCCAATGATGGTTGCGCTGATGACTTTTTAAGGAAAAATATTCCAAAGAATATCACTGATCAGATGATCTGTACAACAGGTGGAACAGTGAGCAAGAAACCTTTCTTCAAACGACCCAAAGGCGTGTGTGGTAGAGATCTTGGTGGTCCTCTAGTATGCTTAGAGGATGGTATTCCTAAATTAGCTGGTGTTGTATCCTATGCTGAAGGATGTGGAGATTTTGATCATCCTGGAATTCATACAAAAGTGTCAGCATTCATTGATTGGATTAAGCAATCCATGGAGACTGTTCCATTAGCGTTCAAACCATGCCGATATGAATGGATAGGAGACAATCATTGTGATGATGAAAATAACCATCCTGCATGTGATTATGATGGAGGTGATTGTTCAGACACAAAACCAGACAAATGCACTGAACCCATGTGGATTGGAGATGGAAACTGTGATGATGAGAATAATTTTAAAGAATGTGATTATGATGACGGAGATTGTTGCAGTGATACTAAGCATTTGCATTGCAAAATATGCCAATGCAAAGAAGAACCTCAAGAATGTCCAAGACCTTACTGGATTGGGGATGGAAACTGTGATGATGAAAATAATGTGGCAGCGTGTGATTTTGACGGAAATGATTGTTGCACAGATGTACAACACAAATATTGCCATAAATGTACATGCAAAAAAACTTAAAACTATGGACAATAAACACGTGATGAATAAAGAGTCACGTTGGATATCTGAATGTTTCATTCTTAGTTTTAAGCCATTAGAAACAGTCGTTGCCAATAATTTGTGATTCGAACCTACCAAAGCAAATATAGTTTGACAGGATTGTGTGTTTGAAATCTTAATCAAACATTTACTTTAGAGGTTTGGCTAGTCAGTAATCAAACAAATCAGTTTTGGGTTGGGCAATTCAATTGGAGCTTTGTATTTACATCAATATCAGAATATCTTACCTTCAAATACTTAAAAGAATCATTTACAGTAACTTTTAAATGAGTTCAGTCAGAATCATTTTATCGCATCATGAAATCATCACACTCAAGTGACAATCAAAAGAGGAGGCGTATAAGGAAATGTTAAAGCGTTGATATGAATCAACGCTCCAACAAAAAAATTCTCAACGAACCAACAAAATCCAGTTTGTCACTTACTTCTCAACCACGATGGGAGTAACACCTATCCTTTTGATTCTGTCTCTAATAACCCAAAGTTGGGGGTTATCATGTGTAGGCTGCGGAGAATACCCATGCGAGGTAAAAACGATAAAATTATCCAAAATTTCTTACGTTACCATATATAAAAATTCTAGACCCCAGCATGTTGTCCATCCGGAGAACTCACTTTGGATCAATGTGGTTGTTGTTCAATTTGTGCCAAGGCTGAAAATGAGGTCTGTGGAGGTCCATGGAACATTGAAGGAAGCTGCGCCAAGGACCTAAACTGTCTCAGAACATGTGGTACTAAGTCTTTAAAATGCCAAAATTACCAAAAATGTGCACTAAAATCTTTGTCATATAGGTTGTTTTACTGAAGTTCGCACCCGAAATGGTGTTGAAACCAAGGATTGCATTTTCCCCTTCAAATTCAAGGGCAAAACCTATGCTTCTTGCACTAAAGATCACACTGTCAATGACAAAGCTTGGTGTGCCACAGAAGTCGATTCATCAGGAACTGTTGTTGAACAAAAATGGGGAGATTGTGACTCAAGTTGTGCAGATCCCAACGATCCAAATGGATTTTGTGGAAGCCAAGATTTTTTCAATGACAATGGCAGATGTATTCAAAGATACAAAGTGGAACCCGAATTACAAGTCCAAGTTGTCAGATACAAAATCGATGAGAATTATGGGCAAGATAATAATGCAACAAATCAATGTTTTGGGACCAGAACTGCCAAGAAATGTGAATGTAAATTGACCAAAATCTATGATCAATTTGGTGAAGCTTGTGAAAACGTACAATCAGGAGTGTAAGTACAGTTTTGATTAAACATTGTTTCTGACCTCACTTGACCTTGATACCTTCTTTTTAGACTTGGATTCTGTTACTTGGACAATGTACAAAACCCTCAAAATCCAACTGAAAATTGCTACAATGATGTGGAATGGAATAAGAGTGTTGGAAAATTCTATTCCAAAGAAGCTTGTGCTGATTATGTTGCTGTTGAACCTCCACCACCAGATTACTATGAGGACTATCGGACCGTTGAAGATGATCCTATTCCACCCCCACCACCTTCTGATATCACTTTTGATGATCCTATTCCACCTCCACCTCCGACATCCGGTCAATGAAAGAAGCAATTTATTCGAAATTATTAATTGAATAAATATTGGCAGATTATAGATAAAACATGGTCTAAATTGGACAAAATGAGGTATTTTGGGTGATTTGTAAACATTGAACTCAAAATAAAGTTGTTATCTCTCTGTCGAATTACATAAATTGGGGAGTTAGTGATTCAAGATAATCATCATGAAGTGGACAACAAAACTTTTTGTTTTACTCTTTTCTACCCCAGTTTTAACATCAGATTATCTATTTGATTTTAGAACTTTGAATACTGTTGAAGATTGGTATGAAGTCTCAGACACTGTGAGAACACAAGGATCGTCTAAAGCCACAATCGTCTTACAAAAAACACAAGTGTTTCAAAGAGCGATTTTCTTTTCTTTATTGAATCCTTTACCGGGTGGAGCTTGTTTTGCTGGTATGAAAGTTCGAAAAGAAGATTTTGATTTCTCGGAATATTCGGGATTGTTGATGCAATGTAGAGCTCAAAGTCGAAATCAAAATTCTTGGGAATTAGTTTTGGAGACTAATTCAAGTAATGATCGATTTTCTTCTTATTCTGCGTTTTTTGAGGTAAGTTTTGATTAGAAACCAAAAGAACAAAAGATTTAGTTTTGCTGCAGTGTGTAAATTAACTCAATTTCAGACTTATGACAACGGATCTGATATGGAAAATATCCTCGTGTTATTCGAGGATTTTCATCAAAGAATCAACGGAACTGCCAATCCGGACGAAGTTCCTTTAGACCTCAGCCAAATCCAATCATTTGGAATCCGATCTTTCGGTGGAGTCTATGAAAACTTCAAACAAAGTGGACCTTCAACTTTAGAAATTGACTTCATCAAATTGATCTAAGTAAAAAAGTGTTTGAAAATCACTAAAAAAAAGTCTACGTTTATCTTTATATTAAATATTTGAGTTTTCGCGCCAAAATTCAAACATTTCAAAAATTAACTTTATACAAACAGAAGAAATAAATGAATCATTTTTTGGGAATTTTAGAGTAAGTTTGAAACGAGACATTTTCGGGAAAATTCCAAATAATCTACGTCAGTCTTATTTCATCGATTTTATCAAATAACGTTTTTCATTTCCTGTCGAGTTTCTTATCATTTGCACTTGTAAACTTGAACAAAATGGACTTCAATTCCATTTATGAAGATGCGCTAAATTTCGGCAACAATCTGCGGGATTGCTACAAAAATGGCGACAAAAACAAAGATGGATATTTGAGTAAGCAAGAATTGAAAGCGGCTTTGCAAGATTTCACCGGAGAAATGATAACCAAATGTGAAATGGACGAGTTGTTGGACGACATGGATCCAAATGGTGATGGAAAAATCACTTATGAAGGTACTTTTGCTTAATTTTTACTTGAATTTCCTAGACGTTAAACCTTCGGACATTAGAACTTCGGACGCTAGACCTTCGGACGCTTGACCTTCGGACGCTAGACCTTCGGACGTTAGACCTTCGGACGTTAGAGCTTCGGACATTAGACCTTCGGACATTAGACCTTCGGACGTTAGACCTTCGGACGTTAGACCTTCGGAAATTAGGCCTTCGGAAATTAGACCTTCGGAAATTAGACCTTCGGA
>LT727936.1:429997-454794 GCA_900157175.1 Oithona nana
AGACACAATGCTCAGAAGAGCAATAGGTACAAAAGCAAGAAGTTGAGATGACATCTCAAGCGTAGTTATGTTACTACACAAAATCAAAGATTATGAAATTATTATCATGATCTTTGTCCGATAAGTGATGAGGTCAATGACAACGAGAGCATATTTCTTTATTCAAAATATATTTGTAAATTCTGATGATTCAAAAGGTCTTTTGTACAAATTATTGATGACCATTATATATTGGCAAGAATGTCAAATCCAGTCTTATTGTTGTCATTTTTCAGATCCAAATCAATGTTGTACTTTTCAGCATTGGCTTTCATGTATTCAATGACTTCAGTATGGTTTCTAATACATACAATGATAAATCCAGTGCTTCCACCAAGATCGGTCACCTGATTGTTTGGTTGAACAGCATTTGCATTCAAGTTGATATTGCATGTAATACTATTTTCTACCAAAAGTTTGATAACTTCCAAATTGTCTTTCTTACAAGCCATATGAAATGCAGAATAGCCATTGGTATCAGTTTCATTGAAGTCCAATCCTTTTGGTTCCTTAACCAATTTAGACAATACTCTAACAAAACCATTCATGCAAACCAAGTCCAAAGCAGATAACCCTTTGATACTTCTTACATTCAAATCAAAATTATAGTTTTCCAAAAGTTGAACTGCAATATCTTCATTTTCACTGCGTCCTTGCAAAGACCAAAGGAACAGTCTGGATAAGTTTTGTCTTTTGATTAAGTAGAAAATACCATAGAAAATACCAGCACTCAGCAGCAAACTTCCAAAAAGGATTCCATTGATGGTCAAGTAAACTTCTTTACTTATGTCTTCAGGTAACTTTAAAGCATTAGTGAAGCTTGTCAGCAGCATCATGAGAGACACAAGAATCAAGTAAAGTAACGTTGAGAGAATGTTGACAAAATGGTAAAAAGACCAGTGAGGGTTAAAGATGTTAACAGGAGCTAATAAATTAGTCATGTAACCAAGGTTTAAAGAACTTCTTTCTTCTTTTTCACACAATCCTCTTAATGGTTTTATGAGACTCAAGAACCTGTTTGTTTCCACTTTCATGATTTCATATCTATCCTTCAGTTTTTCTTTCAGATCTTGCTTCATTCTTGGTCTGACATAAAAGAAAAGGATTGCCCAATAAGCAATGATGTAAACAATCACCAAGGGTACCAAGATTGCAAATGGAATCCAAGCATTAGTCATGTCAAAGACAGAAAAGAACATGACCAAAGTTATCAATCTTGGAAGGACTGCAAAGAATGTTAGTGGCAAAACTATTAGGTATTGTAATTTCCAATCTTTCAATTGAACTCTTCTTGTTTCATCAATGTAAAATGGCAAGGAAACAGTCAAACTTGTAATGGTCAAGACAAGTGTTGCTATGCTAGACACAATAGCTTGAATTACATTGAAACTTGGTTCTAAAGTCGAGATTCCATTCTTGACAACTATTGCCAATTGTAAAATGACTTGAGGATAACTTTCACCAAAAGCTTCTTTAGTTTTGAACTCATTAAGTTGACCTTGTACTTTATGAGCATGTCTTTCATTTTTCTCCTTCAATTGTGACCAATGTTTCACTTGTTGGGAGTCCTTGTCAGCTTTAGCTATTATTGTTTTCTTCTCACACTCATTTGCTTTATCTAGGTGACTGACAATTTGACGTTGAAACAAAAGATGCTTCCATACTTGGATTCCAGGCAAGTGAAGTAGGAATTCTTTACATCTTCTTGTACATGAGGGATCTGATGCTGTGATAAATCCCAAAATGGTAGGAACCAGTGTCAAAGCTATGGTTAAAGATCCCCAAATGATATCTTGGTTTTGGAAATGTTCAGCAGCTAAGATGTAATCAGAGATGACATCATAGATTGCCAAAAATGTATCTGCAAAGAATCCCCAAAGTATGCCTAAGACAAATGTCAATCCGGATAGCTTGAGTCTGAGATTCAAAGGAAGATGTTTTTCTAAGCAAGACAAGTCTTCTTTGTCAGCATTGACTTGTTCCTCATGATCTGCAGTTTGAATGAAGTTTGTATCTTCAGTAGTTTTCTTGTTTTCCTCCAATTCTGTATCTGTTTTTGATTCAGCCATAGTTTCACTTCTTTTCTATGAAGTTCAAACCCAACAATTCAAGTTTTGTTTACATTCTTCAAGACCTGTTCCAAGACGGGACGAGCATCACTTCACTTATCACGAAACCTTCCTTTGTGAACTCAACTAAATGCTTTTAACAATAGATGGCGTTTATAGCAGATTAGTAGTAAAAGGTGAATGAAAAACACAAATTATCAATTTCCATGGCTTTGAATTGTGCCACTTTAAGGTCAAACTTAACTAGCTCTTGATCTTCAACATTGCTTTTGTTCCATTGGCTTTGGTGAGGAGATGATTTGTCTGGTTCGTCTAGGGTTAAGTATTTTTTGCAGAGCAGATCTTTTATTTTTTGCTGGTCAGGTTTACTCCATATCCAACTATGGATACCCCTTAGGGCTTTTCTGATGTTAGATCTGGATGGAATTTGTTGGTTTTCTAAAGTGTATTGACAATGATAGGTGTGATTGAAAAGCTTTCCATTTTGTTTACAATTTTTTTTACAGAGGGCCTCATCGTGGTTTCCTACTGCGATGTTGCAAAGAATCTCTCTTAACCTGAAAGATTCAGCATTGATTTATCAAAGTTTTACATTTTTTTTTCAACTCACTTATTATTTGTGCCTTTTCCCTTGAATGTGATGATAATCAAATCAGTGGTAGCCCGTGTAAATGATTCAAAATGAAATTCTTTCAAATTATAGAGAAAAACTGTTGATGCCTCTGATCCAACAATTGATGTGTAAGGATGACAAGGCCACTCTTTTTCCAATGACTTCTGCATTCTCATTGAAAGAAATCTTCCTTTCGTTTTTATCTGACAATTCAGGAGCATCTAATTGAGTTGTTGTTCCATTTTGAGCTTCAATCTGATTCTTGATGTTTTTTCTCTCACAAAATTGCTACAAATAAATAACAAATTTTTCGTTTTTGTATCGGCAAAACTTTTAGCTTCGGTTTCCTTCGGTGTCACTTTTTATCCAAACGCAAAAAGTTTGTAAAGCGCAACGATACCTAAATCACGCAACCTTCACATCATTACTTGGATTGGAATCTAGGAATAGACCGAATAGACATTACATGAGACATTAACAGAAGTCCTGTACCACCAAACCTTCAATTTTGGTCGGTCGAACCACCAAAGAACCAAATTACGGAAAATTATTGTTTACTTATGGAAAAAGTCCTACCAAAAAATTTGAAAAAAGGGATTTTTTTTCGTAGAGCAACTTTACATTTTGAATTGATAAACTAAATCAAGAACACTTGCATTTTTAAATTCCATTTGTCCACCCTTGACTTTGATCAGTGTTTTGGATATTACATCGATTACAAGTCGGATTCCGGATGTTCGCCTTCACAATTCACATAAACCTTTAGTCAGTGCATCACGATATTTCAAGGCTAGATTTGATACATAGTTTATTCATCTATGAGATAACATTCGATTTTTTGAAATATGAAGTCACTACTTTATTATCTTTGTCGAAAAAGGTGTTTCATCCTTGTTTACATTTTTGTTGCAGTTAGATTTAGGGACCTTCGTGGGACCCATTAGAAGGGTCCCAGGAAGTTTTTGTCTCGGGAATAAAGCGATACATTTGTGAAAAAATTGTAAAGGATGTAACTTTTCGCGTTTTTCTCCAAGAAAGGTAATAGGCAAGTGAACCGCTCAAGAAAACTCCTTTTGCCATTTCAATTTTATGTATGTATGAAACAAGTGAAGTATTTCGTCTATTTTTGATCTCAAAGGCCTTGTTTTACTACTCTTTTTTAACGTTGTTAGGTAAAGGTAACCCTGATTGATAAGCTTTTTTAACAGCTTATCTACTCGCTGTTCAGACATTTTCTTTGAGTAAGCTCCAAGTAACGTACGAACGGAAGACAAAGAAAAAATGCGACACTTTAAAGTGATGACACTTGAATCTGATGGTTCTGTCGATGATGGACCATTCAAGTATTCTCTCAAAGATACTGCCACAGTTCTTGACCTAAAAGAAGCCTTCACGAAGGAAAATGGATACAAGGCCAACATCATTCGAATGTACTTTAGACGAAACGACGTTGATGAACCCATTGATGACTCTGAAACACTAGAAGAAATCGATTGCAATGATGGCTTTTTTGTAGTGGACCTTCCGGATTTGAGTATGTTTGATGGAAAAATACATATCAGACATGACAAGGAAGTTGATGTCCTTGCTGGAACCTTGAAGGAATTTGAGCATTACCGCTTGACTAAAACTAGTGCTGCACTGAAAGTGCCTTGGAGTAAGGGCAAACCTATTTCCTGATCTGGCATTATACATATGTGTGCATTTTTGTTTGATTTCAGTAAAACTTGGATTCTTTTGGCCCCAAAACACACTAGCAGTGGTTGAAGAGGAGACCTCTAACGACTATAAAACTTTTCAATACATAATTCAGGAAAATTGGCAACTTACCATTAGTCGAAGTAAAAGGAAAGACATCAAGTGGGAGGTGAAACGACGAACTTCTGAAGGAGGCCTCAAGAAATTGGAGGGGAAGGAGAAAACCTATTCTATGGCTAAAGAGAAAGCATTCAAAGTGATGCCAAAAGATGATGCACTCGGTTAAATGGAATAAGAAAGATTTCATTGCAAATAAAATTGGTATATTTCTTTTCAAAAAAAAACACCAAGAAATAAAATGTACAGTTGAGAAAATGACATACCTATAAAGGTTCTTTAATTCTGAATTTTTAAGATATTGCGTTTTTGTTGCACGCAAGGCAGAATGGATGATTTTGAAAAATGAAAATAGAGTCAAAACTTTTGTATACTTTGCCAAGCTCCACACCACAATCCTGAAAATGAACTTCGACGATTTTCACTGAAAAATGGCCATTTTGACCAAAATTGGCTCCGCCCGGCCTCAAAAATGACCTCATATCTCCGAAATATCTATTTTTTCATATGATGAAACTTTCTACAATGTGTCCCAACATACATATCAAGCTACAGTCTCGATAAAAAAACTTCGTCATATGAATGGTAGTAGCATGACTGATAGCAAAAGAGGCCTGCTTTAGATAAGAATAAAAAATGGCTAACTTTGCTTGCAATGTTGTAAAATGTAAAGAAGTGTGAGCTGACGGCCCTAAAAAATATATTTTGTTTACCTATTTGAGCTTAAAAGCCAGAGATGATAATGATAAGGGCATAAGGTGTATATTAAGCGAGTACTTACATAGGTGATTGTGGCACATTGAAGCCTTCTTTTATTTTCAATCTTATTTCAAAAACAATCATGTCCTGTCTTATTTTGCCAGTCTTTGCAATCTAAATTAATGTCAAAGTTTCTAGCATTTGATTTAAGAACTTCAATGACATCTGAATGCTTCATTTTACAGGCAATAATAAACCCTGTATTTTCATTCCTATCCTCTGTTGCATTCAAATCTATCTTGCATTGAGAAGACATCTCCATCATCAAAGAAACAGTTTTGACAGATCCTTTTTTGCAAGCTCTGTAAAACGCAGTTTCCCCATTTTCCATCCTAAAGTTGATGTTGACATTTTTTGAAATCAATGCTGTCAAAATATCAGGTTTGTCTAGTTCGCAAGCAACAGCAAGAGGTGTTGTGTTGTAGTCTATTGTAGACAGGCTTATGTCTAAGTTTAGTCCAAGCTGTTGACTCTTGTCTATCAAGAGAAGAGCAAGTTCTTCATCCTTTTCAATCGCATAAAGAAGAAAGACTTCTTTTGTTGAAATGAACTGCTTTCCAAAAACTTTCTTCCATTGTCCCTCATCATTGGAAATTAATGCATCCTTCAAAACTTTGGCTTCTTGAGTTGGTATCCAAAAGTCAAAACCAGTCAAGTTATTGTTGTCTTTGCAGCTGAGGTCAATTTCTTGATTCTCGGATTGGTTAACCATCAAGTCCACCACTTGACTTTGTCTATTGGCGCAAGCCACAAAAAAAGCTGTTTGGTTGGAGGTATTTTTGGCATTCAAGTCAATCTTGGAATCTTTGATGTTGTTCATCAGCATTGAAACCAGCTTGACATCACCATTTCTGCATGCTAAATGAAGGAGAGTTTGTTGCTCAGAGTCTGTAACTGTCAAGTCAATGCCAAGATATGAAGATTTTTCAAGAAAAATCTGTGCTATATCAGTCAATCCATTTTCAAAGGCATGTAGGCAAGCTGTCTGACCTTGGTTGTTTGCATAATTGATGTCAATTTCTTTGGGGTCTGTTTCTAGTAAGGCCTGTACAATTTCAGTTTTCTTCAAAGAGCATGCAAATATAAGTGGAGTGTTTTTAAATCTGTCATTAGCTGCCAGACCAAGTTTCAAGTCAAAGTCTTTGTATCTTTTGATCATTGAGATTGCTAGTGAAGTGTCTTTCTCAATGGCATACAGTAGTAATGATTCAAAACTTCTCATAAAAATTGAATCATTGTTGACAAGTTTGCAACACAAATCAATGTTTTCCTCTTCAAGTTTTTCCTTAAATGAGTTCATTTCCCCCATTGGACTTCCATACGTTTGTGACAATTCCTTGAACCATTTTGCAGTTTCAGCCTCTTCTACTAAGATATCCATGGGAGTCTTACCATCATAATTCTTTAATAGGAAATCTGCTTTCAATGTTTTAGCATGGCTCCAAAGCAATTCAAAGACTTTCTTTTTGTCTTCTAGTCATCCATTTGAGGCAGAAGCTGCAAAGTGAAGAGCTGATCATTGTGGTCGACGAGCGAGCGAAGCGACCCATTATTTTTTCTTAGCGGCGCTCTGCAATAGTCTGCATATCGAGTAGTTATGTGCTAAGATAAGGACGCACTTCTAATGACACAATCAGCAATAGTATATAAGTTTTATTTTTCACTCTTTTACAGGCAATAAGGAAGCCTGTATTTTCATTCCTAACCTCTGCAGCATTCAAGTCAATCTTGTATTGATTGGACATTTCCAACATCAAAGAAACAGTTTTGATAGATCCTTTTTCGCAAGCTCTGTAGAAAGCAGTTTCTCCATTGTCCATTTGAAAGTTGACATTGACATTTTTTGAAAGCAAAGCTCTCAAAATTTCAGTCTTGTCTAGTTCACAAGCAGCAGCAAGAAGTGTTGTGTCACAGTTCATCCTAGTCAGGTTTATGTTCAAGTTTAGCCCAAGACATTGACTCTTGTCTATCATGAGAAGAGCAAGTTCCTCATCCTCTGCTATAGCATAAAGAAGAAAGACTTCTCTTGTTGTAATGAACTTCTTTGCAAAAACTTCCTTCCATTGCTTCTCATTGTTAGAAGTTAATGCATCCTTCAAAACTTTGACCTCTTGAGTTGGTATCCAAAAGTCAAAACCAGTGTTGTTCTTGTCATCTTTGCATCTGAGGTCAATATCATGAGTCTGGGATTGGGCAACCATCAAGTCCACCACTTGAGTTTGTCTATTGGCACAAGCCAATAGAAAAGCAGTTTGATTGAAGATATTTTTGGCGTTCAAGTCAATCTTGGAATTTTTGATACTGTTCATCAGCATTGAAACCAGCTTGGCATCACCATTTCTGCATGCTAGATGAAGTAGAGTTTGTTGCTTAGAGTCTGTAACTGTCAAGTCAACACCAAGATTCAAATGTTTTTCAAGGAATATCAATGCAATATCAGTGCATCCATTTTCAAATGCTTGTAGGCAGGCTGTCTGACCTTGGGTGTTTGCATAATTGATGTCAATTTCTTTTGGGTCTACTTCTAGTAAGGCATGTACAATTTCAGTTTTCTTCAAAGAGCAAGCAAATAAAAGTGGAGTGTTTTTGAATCTGTCATTGGCTGCCAGATCAAGTTTCAAATCAAAGTCTTTGTATCTTTTGATCATTGAGATAGCAAGTGAAGTGTCTTTCTCAATGGCATAAAGTAGTAAGGCTTCAAAACTTCTTATAAAATTTGAATCATCATTTACAAGTTTGCAACACAAATCAATGTTTTTGTCTTCAAGTCCTTCCTTAAAGGAGTTCATTTCCCCCATTGGACTTCCATATGTTTGCGACAATTCCTTGAACCATTTTTCAGTTTCAGCCTCTTCTTCTAAGATATCAATGGGAGTCTTACCATCATAGTTCTTTAACAGGAAATCTGCATTCAATGTTTTAGCATGGCTCCAAAGCAATTCAAACACTTTCTTTTTGTCTTCTAGGCATCCATTTGAGGCAGAAGCTGCAAAGTGAAGAGCTGATTGGTACAGTTCATTCTTGTTGAAGACAGCATTGATGCCAATAACATCACCACCATGTTTAATCAAAGCTCCAACAGAATTTGGATAAGATTGTTCACAACTGACCATCAGAGGAGTCTTGCCTTCCCTGTTTTTCATCCTAAGGTCAATTTTGAAGTCTTCACATTTATTGATCAATGTTGTGATTTCATCAGTTTCTGTGTGGATGTACCAAAATAAAGACCTGTTTTTCTCATCACCAGGCACAAAGGCATTGAGATTGAACTTTTTCTTGGTAATTTCTTGCTCAACGACACTTTGCTTTCCACTGTCAATTGCTGATATCAGTTTATAGATATTATTCTCCTTGATAACAAACTTTTGAATGTAAAATGACAAAAGATTTGTCAGTAAAAGAATTGGTATCAGAATGATGGTAGAATAGTTAAGGTAGGATAATTGTTCCTTTTCCAAGTCATCTTCTGAGTAAATGTCAACTGTTGTTGGCTTTGTTTCCATAACTGGAAGGTCAGAATTCAAAACCAAGGATGGTTTCATATTACCCACAGCACACAATGCAGCCAATGCCAATGATTGTAAGAATGTTGTTGACAGACTTGAGATGACAAGGAATGGGCTCCCAAAAATTCCAATCACGCAGGGAGAAACAATTGAAGTGATAAGGCCTAATTTGATCATGCTGGCATCTGATCTTGGATACTTCTTTTTGATGAAGTGACTAATGCCCAAACAGCTAAGAAAAAAGGCACCAAAATATGAAGCTCCAAAAATGGTGTAGAATATCCAATCTTGAAATGTGACAAATGAGCAGATTACAATCATTGACAAAAGCCTTGGTAAAACACTACATATAACCAGAGGTAGAATTTTAAGAAAAGTGAAGGACAGATTTCGAATAGGAGTTCTTTTTGTCTTGTGAACAATGAAAGGCATTTCACAGATCAAGCCTGTAACAGTTAAGAATACACTGCTCATGCTGGAAATGATTTGGATCATAACCAATGCATCTACATGGTAAGTGGCAGCCTGGTAAAACTCTTTGAGTAGGACACTTAATTGGAGCACACCCTGTGGAGCACTTTCCAACATTCCAGAGAAGATTTTGAAATTTTGTAGCTTAGTTTTGTAATCATCAATCTCTTTCGACCTCAAAGCAATGTCACCTTCCTTATCCTTAATCAATTGGTCATTTTGAGGTGTCTGATCTTTCTGTTGAAGCTTCTCTAGCTCTTCTTCATAAACAGCTACTTCACTAAGAAGGTTAGAAATTGAACCAAGTTTATGAGCATGATTTTTAAGCTGCATGAGTGGAAGGTGATTGACCAAGGTTTGCCAACGACCAGTCTTGTTTCTGATTTTCAAGAAAAAAGCTGCGATGGCAGGAGCAAATGGAAAGGCCAATGTCAGGGTACCAAAGGCAACATCTCCATTGTATAGGAATCGTATTCCACTAATGATATCAGTCAATGCGTCAACTCCAGGTATGACAAAACTCACTGTCCAGTACAGTCCGGATTTACTTTTTGCTTTGAAGGTGGGATTGTCAATTGCTTTTGGAAGTTTGCAGCATTGTCTAAAATTATGTAGAAGATAAAATGAAAGTCTTAAAAAAATATGATTTATTGCTTACCTAACAGTCACACTTTGATCAGCTTCAGTGCTTGGAAGTCCTCCTGGTATAAATTGGTCTCCTTCAGTGGTTTCATTGGCATTGCTGTTTTTCATGGTGTTTTTTAAAACTTATTTCAAAATGCTGATAAGAGTGTTGCTATAATTCAAATGGACCTGTGCATGTATGTATGTGATAGCCGGTCATGTTCAAATACTCTTATCACTCCATCAATGAAGGAAGCTTTACTACTTTTGTAGAAAAAGGTCAAAGTGGAGAAAAGTGCTAGATTCAATTTCAAAAAGGTTTTTATCGGCACCCGGTTAAATCATGTTTTCACGTTCTTTTTAAAGCACTAGCCTAATCTCCTGTTACGAAGATTGTTCTTGCATTCCTAATTATGTTCCACATCATTTTACTCCTTCTTATTTTGCATTTAGTTTATAGTTATTAACTCGTACCTTGGCGACCTTTGTCAGCCTTCACTGTGAGGCTAGATTAGGCAAAAAAGTTTCATTTTTAAGTTGGCGCCTTGTATATTTCACAAGTTATCTGCATTACAAAGACGTTGAATTGACTTCTTCATCTGAATCAATGACTTCTGCATTCTCATTGAAAGAAATCTTCCTTTCGTTTTTATCTGACAATTCTGGAGCATCTAATTGAGTTTTAGTTCCATTTTGAGCTTCAATCTGATTCTTGATGTAATTGTTTCTTGCAAATGTATCAGAAAATCGGTCCTCAGATACCAAATCATTTCTAGAAGATGAATTGCTTTGTCCATTTTTCCTTTGATGCCTAAAGTACACCAACAAAGCGACATTTCCAGCCAAAAGTAGGCAAAATAGTACAATAAATACAATGGCTACAGGCATGTAAGCACTACTAGAATCCGATGTATCCGGTATTTCAACTTCAATATCATCAGTGACTTCAACTGTAACAGAATTCTCCAACAACTCTTCAGCTTCAAATCTAGTCAAGAATGATTCTTGGGTAATTTTGTAATTTGTAATTGTCTGGATTGTAATGTAAATGTATTTGTTATTTAGGACACTAAGTAATCTAAAACGATTATTTTGGTATTGATCATTGAGGTCATTGATCAATGCTTGATTGAAATTTGACTTCAATTTCAATGGAATAATTTTGTCTTGATCCAGAGGAATGAGCTCAAGTTCAAGATCATCCTGGAAGACACCATCACGTACTGTAATTTTCATTACAACTTTGTCATCTAAATAGTCGTTAGGTCCATTATAGTAAAGGCCTTTGGTAGCTTGATCAACGTAAAAGTATTGGTTATCCACAGTAAAAGTCAGTTGATTGGTTGGTTTTCGATCTGCATCTGTAGCTTGCATAAAAGTGATTGGATAAGGCAAGGAATTCAAGAATACAAAGTTAGGAAATCCAATGGTTAACTTGTCTTGAATGAACTCTGGAGCATGATTGTTGATTGATGTCAACTGATAGGATACTATGGTTTGTACCTGAAAGTATTCAGTCATGACTTCGATTTTGATGACTCCATTGCTTGAATCGAATTCTTCAGAATCAGTCTTGATTTCAGTACATTTCAATTCACCAGTTTTGTCATTCCACTCAATGAAGTCATCCAGAAAGATTGGATTGGTGATTGAATTGTTCATGGGACTGTTGATAATTTCTTCTGTACACTCTTCTGAATATTGAGGCTTTTTGATGTTTTTACAAACAGTTGAAGTCTTGCCATCTCCTTCAATCATTTCAATCTCATAAAAACTTTGATCGAATTCTAAGGTACATCCTTCTGGTATTGGTGATGGTGATGGTGAGGTTGTTGATGATGGTGTTGTAGGTGAAGTTGGTGTTGTAGGTGAACTCGGTGTTGTAGGTGTCGTAGGTGAACTTGGTGTTGTAGGTGAACTTGGTGTCGTAGGTGAACTCGGTGTCGTAGGTGAACTTGGTGTTGTAGGTGAACTTGGTGTTGTAGGAGAAGTTGGTGTCGTTGGTGAACTTGGTGTTGTAGGAGAACTTGGTGTTGTAGGTGAACTTGGTGTCGTAGGTGAAGTCGGTGTAGTAGGTGTAGTTATAGTCTCAACGACAACTTGAACAACCAAAGAAATCATTGAATTCCGTTCCGGAATGACATTCCTTTCAGTTGCCTCAATTGTCAGAATATCAATGGTACTTTCATCTGGCATCTCAATCAATTCTATTTTGACGTACTTGTCCTCTTGCAACAACTCATACCTTCCTCCTGGATTACTTTGAAGCTTGTACTCAATGTCAGCTAATCCTTGATCATCAGAGGCAAAGAAGTCATTGCTTGAAATGACTCCAGTGTCATTGAAAACACCTAAGTTGTCTCCACCAGAGTTCCAATTTGGTGGTTCAAGATTGTATTCGTATTGTATTGTCAATGTTGCAGTTCCATATTTATTTGGATCATTGACTTGTGATGCCTAAAAAATTGCCAAATAAACAACTTGAAAATTGGCAAAACTGATGGTTTACCTTCAAGAATAATTCTAACCCATTTTTGGGTAATGAATCTGGATCAAAATCAATTGTAATCGATACATCCGAAGTATGTTCATTCGCTATTTGAAACATTGAAGATCCGGACAAGGAATAGATTAGTGGTTCGTTTAGGTACTGATCCATATCTTGGGCATTTATTGGACCATCCAGAACATTGATGGTGCCATCCTAAATACATTTTTTACAGAGTTTGAAAGTCATTTTGAATCAATCAAAACTTACTCGGGTCAATTCAGCAGTGTATCCTTGTTTTGTAAACTCGGGATTTAGTTCATCCCCTGGAAACGTAACAACAAATTTTGCCAGTGAAGATTTCCCCTCCCCAAGAATCCCAATTTCTTTAGCTTTGACTTCAAATTCAATTTTCTTTTGTAAAATTGTATTTTTGGGTATTTCTTTGATCCATTCCAAAATTCCAGTCTTTTCATCGATTTCAAAGCAATCTGGACAATTAGCCATTTCAAAGATTTCATATTGAATTTCTGAATTGATGTCAATGTCACCATCATGAGCTTGAACAGTACCAATCTCTACTCTTTCTTGGAATTCCGGATTTGGGATGTAAGCAGTATTTTCAGATGAAAATACAGGTGGTAATCTATTGACTTCAAATGGAATCTCCAGGATTGTCGTGGTACTTTTCCCAATGTCATCTTGATCGTAAGCCTTGATTGACAGATCATAGATTCCATCTTGGCCAAGATGACTCAAATCGAAGGTTGGAGACAAAACAATTTCACATTTTGTATTGTCAAGCAAGGTGAAATCTGATTGGGTAGGATCAAGTTGGTACAGTATTGTTTTGGTTTCTAAAGTGTCTGTAATGCTTGCTTGGATTGAACCTTCCGTAATTGATAGATGATCTCCAGGTTTTGCCTGAAATAAATCATACAAATTACAATCCTGATTATATCCAATTCTTGACATATCTAAGTAACTGTGTAAGTAGCATTGTAAACTTGTTTCCTATAATAGCACGAGTCACGAGCTACATCTTGTTGCTTTACTGGAATCATTTGAAAAGTTACTTAGGTCAGCTAATAGATCAACTTTGAATCTCATCATGTTTCGGAATTGGGACAAAAGAATTGTCAAGTCGGACAAAAGATGGCTCTCATACTTGCCCATTGAATGCTTGAAAAGTAATTTCGAATCGTAGTTTTCATTTTACGAATAGGTTGTATCACTTGAATCTTTGTAAGATTTTGTTTTAAAGTGGTTGAAATATTTGAAAGTAATGAAAAGATACTTCGACAAGACGATGATGTAGTGAATGTGTGATTATTGATTACGTTTCAAATTGTAAGCATGAAATCAATCTACTCAAGCAGATTAACCAACCTTTTCTACAATTTATCAAATATTTTTTTTGAAGGTTAATATCGGTAATAATGTAGCTTGGATAACTGTTAAAGCAATTATGAATGGGCTTTCCAAAAGCCTCAATTTCAATTTCACACTCTCCAGTAGTTTTTGAATATTGCTGGTGACAGTTTTTAAACAATGTCATGTCAACTAATAGATCAACTTTGATAGAATCATTACTTAGCTTTTGAAAACATGTTTTCAATGACATCAAGACATCACACATTGAAAAGAATTGTCAATCCGGACAATAGATGACTCTCATACTCACGCACTGAATGCTTGAAAAGCAATTTCATGTTTACGTTTAATTTTAGGAATATGAAAATTGAATGGTTACAAGTTTTTAAAGACATGGTGGCATTTTTAAAGATGAGACATTAAAAAGCATGTTCAGAAAATATACTTGGCCAAGTGAATCTATGAGTTCGTTTCAAACTGTAATCACGACATCAAATCAAGCGGCTTGGCTATCTTTTTAAAACTTGTCATAGTCTTATTGGTATAATAATTTACACTAAATTAATGCATGTAGACCCTACAATTAATTCTGGAGGGGCTTTTCGGAAGCCTCAAAAAGCAGCAAGATGAGCAAAACAGGAATTAAAATATCTGTTAACTATCATTTCAAGCTCGCAACGCAACGTTGTAAATTGATACTTTTTAGAGATTTGCCAACACTGTTTACTACTGGAATCATTTGAAAAGTTGGACTTCCTTGTCTGCTAATAGATCAACTTTTTATGAGCTTATTTTAACAATAGATGACTCTCATACATTTGCGCATTGAATGCTTGATTTTGAATTCTTTTGGATTTATATGACATTGAAGATGAGAGTGGATGATGGATCTCCAGCTCCGGATGCTTTATAGTGAAGAAGATGACGAAGAAGTTGGAATGAGCTGACTAGTGGAACTATCAACGACTGAACGACTGAGACTGATTAAACTCCAGTCTCGGCGCTCTTTATCTAGTCTATGGACAATTGTAAAATATATGAATTGACGATTTAATGTCTCAATTATGTAGGGGCTTCTCGGAAGCCTCGAAATTTTAACAAGGTACACTTTTCGTTAAAATGTTTTGAAAAATATTCTTACCGTTAGTTTCAATTTTTCAGCATGATATCCATTTTCCTCAAACTTTGGTTCCTTTTGAATCCCCAATATTCTGATTGTCAAGGATGCCTTTGAACACCGATCCGGAGGAGTTTCTTGACACGCCTTGACTTCTAAATAAATGTTATCATTTTTGGGACATTTTGGATCAATAGCACCAATCCAATTCATTTTTCCATTTTGTTCCAATTCAAAAGATTTCGAGCAGATATCATTTTCAATAGTGTAAATAATTTTATCATTGATATTAGTATCACCATCAAAAGCTGCAATATCATTAGGCTGAATCTTGAGTTGAAAATCAGAATCGAAAATTGGTTGAGGAATTTCAGAGTAATAAAAAGTCTCATTGAAAATTGGGGGAAACAAATCTTCATCATCAGAAAATTCAATTGTAAAGTCTACAGAATCCTCATTTCCACTGACGTCAGTAGTTTTCAGAGTGAATTTGTACGAACTGCCAAGATCTGGAGGAAATTGGTTTTTGAGTTTCAATTGGATTGAAAACGTTTTGAACATTTCTTGACTTAAATCTTGACATGTTTTGGAGACTTGATCATAGGGAGTACCTAATGCAACCTCAAATACATCTCCAGACTCTATAAAATAAGAAAAAAAAAGATTGAAAAAATGAAATGAAAAAAAAACAAAAAATTGAAAAAAAATTGAATTGAATTGAAAAGAATTGTAAAAAATGAATAAATGAAAAAAAAAATGAAAAATATTGAAAAAAATGAAAAGTATTGAAAAATATTGGGGGGAAAAAATTGGTCTCGACTTTTCTGTTTTTTTCGTTAAATACCTTCAATATTGATTTGAAATTCATCATCTAATTGTCCTTGTCCATTTCGATCAATATCTTGAATAAACAAATCAACCTTATCCGGATAAACTTTGAGCAAATCTACACCAGTTGGTAATCTCTTTGATACGCCATTTAGCACATAATCTCGTTGATTGAATTTGGGAGCCTTGTTATTAACGTCAGTAACGTAAAGGTAGCTCTAAAAAGATACATATTTACATTAGCAAAATCAAGGTTCTTCTTTGAAATGAAAAGTTAGGGACTTACATTTGCATTTAACAAGGAACCATCTGAACAAGTCACTTCAAAATTCAAAGGAATTTTTAAGTCACTTCCCGAAATCTCAACGATTGCTTTCTGAAAAATTATCAATATTCAGGGACTACGTCATTTGGTATGACTTTTACACTTACACAATCAACTGCATCTGTAATTTCTTGAACTACTTTGATGGCCCAACCATTGGTACTTCCATCTTGATCAAGATCTTGAGTGAATTCGAAATATTTTGCTGAAGCATCACTCAGGTCAGTCCATCTCACACCTACAATTTTGGCGTGAAAATTCAAATCAGCAAATTTTCATGATTTTACTGTTAATTTTACCCTACTTGTAATATTTTTGGCGTTTTCATCTTCAACTGAAAGGAACAACTCATTAACTTTGATGTCTTCTGTGACACTAGTACTAAAACTATCCCAAAGTTTTGGAATTTGACAATTTTCACTACAACTGAAAGAAATAAGCAAGCTAAGCAAAAAGGCCTTTATACAGGAGGCCATGATGGGCCTTGACTTCTATGCAACACAACTGATAAGATAAGCCTCAATGATGTCTGTCATATAAATGTCAAAATCTGACTAATTGACCAAACAAAATTTTTGATAGCCAAACTAATGATTTTTTCTTTGACCTGCTTGATGTCATTCATTTCTTGTCTATAGCTAACAAACAAAGAAAATTAATGACGTTATGGTCAAAACGGAATAAAGTAGGGAAGAACTCACTATGATTGAATCTTATGTGATTGAATTCAAAAGTACATTTGGTGAAGGTTAGTCTGGTAGACATGAACTAAACATTCCCTAAGGAAAAGTCATCTGTCTGTTGAACATCTTCATGTCATTCATTTCGTCATCAACAGACCAAAATTGATGACGTTATAGTCAATCCGGAATATGACAAGGAAGTACTTACTTTGAAAAGGTTTGTCTGGTTACAGAAGGGGTAAAATATTCCCTAAGGACTAGTCTTAAAAAGCTGGAGGATTTGCAATCATCTGATCAATTCCTCCTCTTCCTTTGGATTGAACAGAAGGATCATGAAACTCTTGCTCTTGATGGTTTTATGCCATTTGGCACTCTGCTTTGGTCTTGGATTTCGTCCACCACCGAACCACTACCATGAAATGGAAATGGGCAGTAACCAAAAGTAAGTAATGACTCTACATTGTGTCCCAATAAGTTTTCTAAAACCTTTTTTGCTCACAAATAGCAAAGGAATAATTCCAAACTGGTTATTGCAATCAATGGATCTTGCCGAGATTGTTCAAGTTCGTATCAACAACCCAATACCAAGGAGACATGGTGCCAGACCTCCCATTATAGAGTTGGCTGATGATATCACTAGAAAAATTGAAGTCTTGACCGAGAGTTTCGAAGAAGAAATTCAATCAAAACCATTTCTTCGGGTCTATTCAAAATAATCTGAACCAAGCAGTGGATACTTGATAGTTTGAACTGAATAGTGAATAACCTTTCTGGAAAGCGCGCCATTTACTTGAATACATATCTTGAAAATAAACCAATTGAAAGAAAAGGTTGTCATTCATTTTCTTGACCTTCTTGAGTCTTGGCATCATTGAAAGAACATTAAGAACAATTTATTCATGACCTTCTTCACGTCATTTGTTTCGGGACGTCATCAAAGACCGAAATTGATGATGTTATGAATGAAAATCTGTTTAGAGATGACGATGAAGTATGTACAATATTCCCTAAGGACTAGTGTTAAAAAGCTGGAGGATGTATTGTCATCTGATCATTTCCTTCTCTAGCTTTGGATTGATCAGAAGGATCATGAAACTCTTGATCTTGATTCTTTCATGCCATTTGGCATCACTCTCCTTTGGTCTTGGATTTCATTCACTACCAAGAAAGACCGAAATGGAAACGGACAACAACTTTACTCTAAAGTAAGTTATAATCCATCTCTAGATTATGCCCTAACAAGTTTTGTAAAGTACTTCAAATATACAACTAGTGGAGGAATGACTCCCAATAATTGGATCTGGGTCGAAGAGGCACCGCCCACCTTACAATTACCGTCAAGTTCACCCCAAAGCGGTCCTTCTACAACTGAAGACTTCACTGCTTCAACTTGTATTTTTACTGTTGCAATTTTAATCGTGTCAATACACTTCATATATTTGTCACTGTCCTTTTGTGCCAACAAAAATAAATATCTTACAATCTAAAGATTCTGCAATTTTTTTTCTGTTTATACACTAGGGGATGATCAACATTGAGTTTTAGAGGTTCATAATTTTACAACTGATGGCATTTTCGACTCAATTTGAAATGACCAATCTGGTATCTAACTCTGGCTGACCTACATTTCAAAAGGAATAGATAGCATCATTGTACCCATTGGTTAGTACCACGACATCTTTGTATTTTCTTCTTGTTCTTTTCGCAATTTTATTCCTTTTGGAACAATTTTAATTAATTGTCAAATTACTCTTCTTTTGATGAAACAATCTACGATTTTTCCCTTGACCTTCTTGATGTCATTCAAAGGACCAACTGAAAGAAAGGTGTGACATTTCCCCCAAAATTTCTTGACCTTCTTGAGTCTTGACATCATTGAAAGAACATTGACGTCATCAAAAGAACAAAATTGGTGACGTTATGGTTAATCCGGAAAAAGGAAGTACTTTCTATGATTGATTCCTATGTGTATGGAAAGTTTTAGTCTGGTAAGAGATGAGGTACAATATTCCCCAATGACTAGTCTTGACCTTTTGTCTAGGCTTTAAAAAGCTGGAGGATGTGTAGTCATCTGATCATTTCCTTCTTTAGCTTTGGATTGATCAGAAGGATCATGAAACTTTTGCTCTTGATGGTTTTATGCCATTTGGCATCACTCTCCTATGGTCTTGGATTTCGTCCACCACCAAGAAAGACCGAACTGGAAACGGACAACTTTTCCGCTCTTTTTGAGACTCTAAAGTAAGTGATAATCCATCTATAGATTATGTCCCAACAAGTTTTGTAAAGTACTTCAAATTCACAACTAGTGGAGGAATGATTCCCAATTGGATTTGGCGATCAAAAGAACTCACTGGACCTCAAATTCGTGAAATCAATATGTCACTGCAAAGGAGACATAGCGCTAAGGACTATAGACCCATTGGCTCAAGACCGATGGATAGTACAGATTTGACCGATGATATCTCCAGAGGAATGGATTTATGTCTAACCAAGAGTGTCAAAGAAGCCATTGCACCCAAACCCTATGTTCGAGTGTATTCGAAATAATACAAAGCAAGTACTATGGACTTGTAATCTTTAAAAAAAGACTGAACTATGCACCACTTATAAGATTGTATTTGAAAAATAAATTATGATGAAACTTTGCATGTGTATTTAAGATGTATGTCAAACTTGAAGCCTCCAAATAAAAATCTTATTGCAATCATTTGTTCTGAATTTTATGCCTGCTAAAACAGGAGACAATCAACAATGAGTGAGTTTTAGAGATTCAGAATTTTACAACTGATGGCATTTTTGACTCAATTTGAAGTGACCAGTCTGGTAACCAGTCTGTATACTCAACCCAAACACCAGAACGCGAGCGAATCTAGATTCAAAATAGAAAAAGTGATCACTCTTGCAATTCCACATACTGGTGAACAAATTGCATCTGGATCGAAGTACCTTACAAGTACCGTCACGTTCACCCCGATTAGAAGGCGTGCCGTGCGTGGCCCTTCTACAACTGAAGACTTCACTACATCAACTTGTATTTCAATATGTATGTTTCCTACTGTTGCAATTTTAATCGTGTCATTACACTTCGCTCGTATATTTGTCACTGTCCTCATGTGCCAACGAAAATAATTATCTAAAGATTCTGCGAATTTGTTCTGCAATTCATACACTATGGAACTTGAAATGACCAATCTGGTAACTCTGTCTGACCTGGTCTGACCTATATTTTATAAGGAATAAATAGCGTCATTTGTATATTAATTATTCAACCCAAACACTAAAACACATGTCCGGATTTCCAACTAGGCCATGTTTCTATATGACATTGATCTTGATTTGGAAACAGAGAATGAAAACGGGTTGTTTTTAAAAAAAAAACCTGGAACCGAAGATGTGGAATCAAGACCTGGCCGCGCAGGAACAACCTCCATAAGCTGTGGAGACGACTGACGCACGAGGCAATAAAATTCATGGTCGAATTTGTTTCATTTTCTCCTATTTTCTTGACCATATTGAGTCTTGACATCATTGAAAGAACATTGTTCTTAAAAGAACCTTTATACATCATTTCGGGACGTCATCAAAAGAACAAAATTGGTGACGTTATGGTCAATCCGGAAAAAGGAAGTACTTTCTATGATTGGTTCTTATGTGTATGAAAAGTTTAGTCTGGTAAGAGATGAGGTACAATATTCCCCAATGACTAGTCTTGACCTTTTGTCTAGGCTTTAAAAAGCTGGAGGATGTGTAGTCATCTGATCATTTCCTTCTTTAGCTTTGGATTGATCAGAAGGATCATGAAACTTTTGCTCTTGATGGTTTTATGCCATTTGGCATCACTCTCCTATGGTCTTGGATTTCGTCCACCACCAAGAAAGACCGAACTGGAAACGGACAACTTTTCCGCTCTTTTTGAGACTCTAAAGTAAGTGATAATCCATCTATAGATTATGTCCCAACAAGTTTTGTAAAGTACTTCAAATTCACAACTAGTGGAGGAATGATTCCCAATTGGATTTGGCGATCAAAAGAACTCACTGGACCTCAAATTCGTGAAATCAATATGTCACTGCAAAGGAGACATAGCGCTAAGGACTATAGACCCATTGGCTCAAGACCGATGGATAGTACAGATTTGACCGATGATATCTCCAGAGGAATGGATTTATGTCTAACCAAGAGTGTCAAAGAAGCCATTGCACCCAAACCCTATGTTCGAGTGTATTCGAAATAAGACAAAGCAAGACCTATGGACTTGTAATATTTAAAAAAAGACTTAAGTATGCACCACTTATAAGAGGATATTTGAAAAATAAATTATAATGAAACTTTGCATATGTATTTAAAATGTATGTCAACCTTGATGAAGCCTCCAAATAAAAATCTTATTGCAATTATTTGTTCTGAATTTCATACCTGCTAGAAAAGGAGACAATCAACACTGAGTAGAGATTCATAATTTTACAACTGATGGCATATTTGACTCAATTTGAAATGACCAGTCTGGTAACTCTGGCTGAATAGCGTCATTTGTATACTCAACCCAAACACCAGAACGCGAATCTAGATTCAAAATGGAAAAAGTGATCACTCTTACAATTCCACATATTGGTGAAAAGATTTTGGAAAATATCGATACTGATGGATTGATTCAATGTCTTTGGGTTTCACAAACTTGGAAAGTCCTGGCTGAAAACGTATTGGTCAAGAGGTGGAGGCACAAAGTGTTTGAGGCATGTGAAATTGGAAAGAAAGAAATTGTAGAACTTCTTCTCGAACGCCTTAATGAAAAAGACTTAGACATTGAGCTGAATTGTCACGAAAATGACGAATATGGTTGGACTGCATTTAGCGTGGCTTGCTCGAATGGACACACAGATATTGTGAAATTACTCTTGACTCATCCGGGCAGTAAAGTAATTAATTGGAATGCCACCAGAGACACTCGCGGAGGCACTGCATTTCATGTTGCTTGCTTTTTTGGATTCAAAGACATTGTACAATTATTAGTGGATCATTCAAGTTGTAAAAACATTGATTTGAATATCAAAGACGAGAATGGACATTCTGCTTTTATGCGTGCTTGCCAAGAAGGACATCAAGAAGTTGTCAAATTACTCTTGGATCATTCGGAAAGAAATCATATTGATTTGAATATCAAAGACGAGAATGGAAGTACTGCATTATTGCTTGCTTGTGATGATGATGAAGAACAAGACAGAACGGACAGAACAGAAGTAATTGGGTTACTCTTGGATCATGCAAGTAGTAAAAATATTGATTTGAATGCCAGGAACAGTGACGGATGGACTGCGTTTATGATGGCTTGTTATGGTTTTCAAAATGAGCAACAAATCACAGTGTTCCTGGATAAAGATATTGATTTGACTGCCACATCCATTGAGGGTGATACTTGTTTTATTCTTGCTTGCTCTGAAGGACGCAAAGAGGTAGTCAAATCCCTCCTGGAACTTTCGGATAGTAAAAACATTGATTTGAATGCCAGAACCATTGACGGATGTACTGCATTTATGGAAGCTTGCGAACATGGACGTTATGAAGTTGTCAAATTACTTCTGAGTCATTCGGGCAGTAAAAACATTGATTTCAATGCCAAAAACAATGATGGACGTAATGCATATACGCTTGCTTGCACAAAAGGACATGAAGAAGTTGTAAAATTACTCTTGGATAATTTAGAAAGAATTATTTGATTTGAATGTCAAACTGGATCATCCTTGAATAAAAACTAATTTGATTTTGACAGAAAAATAATGTACTTTATTTAGTGTGTCACTTGATATGTCTACAAACAAAAAATGGCGAAAAAAAGGAGATAAACAAAAACAATTGATACGTTGTAATGTTTGTTGTGCGGAGGCAGGGTAGCAGAGGAGAGGTTTGGAGTTCAAGTAGTTATTCATCATGTTCATGTGATTCTTCAAATCGATACTATACTTTTTATCACATCATTATCCAGGCCAAAAAATATAACGAAAAAAAAAAACAACAAAAAACAGTCTTTCAATACTGATAATACAGAGGAGGTTTTTTAAGGGGGGAATTTTGAGAGAAAAAAAATTGATAAAAATGCAAATTTTTCTATAATCTGGGCTGCTGATGATGCATTGAAGTTCCGTTGTTCATTGGAGGTGGATAAGTCATGAAATTGTTCATTGAATGTTGGGGGTTGAAATTGTAATGTTGCTGTTGAATCGATTTTGGAGGACCTACAGACTGCTGCTGGCCAGAGTGATTAGTGGCTGACCCAAGAGCGTTTAAGTTGCCTAGAGGCAAAGGCATGGCAAGTTCAACCAGAAGCGAAAAGTGGTCTGAAATAGGCAGAAGGTAAATTAGAAAGCAGTTCAAAAATTATCTAAAGATTGTAGAATCTCGAATTTTTTTTGAATTACAAAGAGGTTCAAAAATTATCTAAAAATTTAAAATCTCGATTTTTTTTTTTTAAATTAGAAAGCAGTTCAGGAATCTAAAAATTCTAAAATAACCAAAATGATAAAAAAAAAAAAAAATTACTTTGAAAAATTTTTTTCACGAATATTTTTTTAGAAAATGGGATTCGATATCAAGTGTGCTATTACACTTTTTTTGGGCGTGTGGACTTTGGCCTTGATGTGCATCGTGATTGGCATGTACTCCACATGGGAAAGCAAGATCCTCAACGAGGATAACAATAATGGAAGGAATCAAGAAACTACCGAGCCTTTAGGCAAGGAATTCTAAACTTTACTTTGTAAGGATAAAAAAAAAATCGAAAACAAGACTGAAACTTTTTTTTAACCCGCGAGGTTTTCCTATTTCTCGGTTCTAAAATTGTCTTTTCTTTGCTAAGTTCTTCTTTACAAAAATTCGAGATTTGCAATTTTAAATACATTTTACAGCTCATTGTTCAAGAAAAAGTTGGGTGGGCGATGGAAAATGCGACGATTTAATCAACATGGATCTCTGCGAATACGACGGCGGCGATTGTTGCATGGCAATAGTAGACGCGCTTTATTGTGACGTCTGCAAGTGCCATAGCGACCTCAAAAAACATCCGACTCTAGAACCTCCATTTGGCCAAATTACCTCTGAACAAAGTTCAATTCCACAAGATAGCGTTTCATCAGCAAACCCAAATGTCAATTACAATCCATTTGGGTAAAATTAAAGAATAAAACAAGACAGAAAGTGTGATTTTTCAACCTCGCGAAATTACGATTTTCTTTTAATTTTTTTTTCTCAAAAGATGAAACTTTTGATTAGTTAAAAAAGAATCAAAACAAGACTGAGACTTTTTTAACCTGCGAGTTTTTCATATTTCTCAGTTCTAAAATTGTCTTTTCTTTGCTAAGTTGGTAAGTTCTTCTTTTAAAAAATTCGAGATTTTGTTAAGCGGTTATATATTCAAAACAAGACTGAAACTGATTTTTAACCAGCGAGGTTTCCGTATTTCTCAGTTCTTAAATTGTTTTTTTTTCTTTGCTAAGTTCTCTTTTTCAAAAAATGTTTTTTTTAGCAAAAAATCTTACCTGAAGGTAAATGAGGATGTGGACAGCCAATGACTTTATTTTCTTTCAGCCAAAGAGAATCTATAGGTCCCAAAAAACCTAACGGTTTCATCGTTTGCCTTGGATAGAAAATGTAATCAATCATGCCTTTGAAGTCATAAGTGTAGTTTGTAAAAGGCATAATTTCCGGATCGATGACAGACTTCAGCTCAAATCCGTGACTATGCGTCTCTTCTTCGGGGTTGTGACTGATCATCTTACAAAGGGACTTTTTGTAAGTATCATGGAGATTTTGGAAATCTTTATGGTCGGATCGAATCCGACCCTGTAACAGATACTCAATCACACCGGATTCCGGCAAAGAATTAAAATCACCACAGACTAAAAGTTGGGTTCGAGGTTGGTCCTTCATCAGTCTTCTCTGTAAAAAAGAACGGAAATGAGGAATTTTAGTTAAAGTAAACATCAATCTATCACGCGAGAGAACATGGTCAAAATAGGAAAAATGGACAAAATTGAAAAGTTAAGAAAATTGAAAAGTAGGACAAAATTGAAAATGAGACAAAACTGAAAAT
>LT727936.1:454806-471415 GCA_900157175.1 Oithona nana
AAAGTTGGACAAAATTGAAAAGTTGGACAAAATTGAAAAGTTGGACAAAATTGAAAACTTACCAATTGATCCACTAACATGAGTGTTTGGATTAATTTTACATCACAAAACTGTGGATCCCAATGAATATGGGCGGTCACCACACAGATTTTTTGACCGGCAGCTAATTCAGAATTGTTAACTGCCGGTCCAAAAGCTCCTTCACGTAGTTCCAGCACGGCGGCAGCGGCAATATTGTCTTTTTGGTGCACTCGGTTCATCATGTCATCGCAGCCGGAGTATACGGTACATGCCAGCTCACAAAATGCCATTATGTGATCTGAGACCAATTTGAACTTTTGAGGTCTGAAAAAAGATAAATAAGAAAATTAACTTAGTTGAAAACAAGATTGAAAGTTTAAAAGCGCGAGGATTGGACATAGTTGGACAATATGGATTGAAATTGGACAATATGGACAATACAGACAAAATTGGGCAATATGGACAATATGGACAAAATTGAACAATATGGACAAAATTGGACAAGATAGACACAATTGGACAAGATGGACACAATTGAATGGACAAAATTGGACAATATGAAAGAATTGGACATTATGGACAAAATTGGACAATATGGACAAAATTGGACAACATGGACAAACTTGGACATTATGGACAAAATTGGACAATATGGACAAAATTGGACAATATGAAAGAATTGGACATTATGGACAAAATTGGACAAAAATGGACAATATGGACAAAAATGGACAAAAATGGACAACATGGACAAACTTGGACAAACTTGGACAGTATGGACAAAATCGGACATTATGGACAACATGGGCAAAATCCGACGATATGGACAAAATTGGACAGTTGGACACTATGAACAAAGATTAACAAAATAAACAAGCACTAAATTGGACAAAAATAGACGAATAGCACGAAATATAAATAAATCTGGGGACAATTTGGACAAAACATCAACAAAATTGGACATTACGGACAATATTGAACAAACTTGCAGAACTGTGAAAATTAGTAGAACCACGATATGCGATGATATTCGCGCTTTAGAAACTTACTTCCAGAAAATGGCACATCCGTCAAGTCTTTTCCGTTCGGACTCGTTATGCATGGTCTTCCACCGTGTTTTCTGCTTGAAGATTCCTTCGTATCCATCTCTGGCCAACTCTGGTACAAAGAATGCATTGTACTGTTCACACTCGACCTCTTGCAAAGCGATGATGTCCGCAGCGTAATGTCGAATTTCGTCTAAGATGCCTTTTTTTCGGAATTCCCAATTGAGTGCCCATTGTGGGCAATAAGCGTAAATATTTTTTGTGGCGTACTTTTCACATAATACGTTGTAACACATCACAGTAAATACAGCAGTCGGACTATTACGGTTGATGTTGGCACAGGTTATCCAGGGTCGGGGAGGTGGAGGAGTTGCACTTACTGAAATAGAAAAAGAAAAAAAATTGTCAAAAAATTCGTGAAATTGAAGGGGCATCTGCACTGCCTAGCTAGAATGTAAACAAACGTTCACAATTTTTTTTTGCCTTTCTAGACATTTTAGATTTTTTTTTGCTAAACTACTGTCCAAAACTTGTTAGGTCACCTGGTATCCGGAAATAAACTATACTTACCAATACTGAATGTCCCAACAAGTTTTGAATGGAAACTTTTTTAGATAAAATATCAAATTAGCGAAATTGTCAAAAAATCGTCAAATTGAAGGGAGATCTGCAGTGCTTTGACGGAATGTAAACAAACTTTCACAAATATTTCATCATTTATTCTATATCACTATACAAAACATGTTGGGACACCCTTTACAATACAGAATACAATCAATCATGCAAAATCTTCACCCCCGTGTCTAACTCAGGAATCAGTCCCAAAAAATCTTTTTTGCATACAATGCACCTGAAAAAATCAATTGCCATAGTGGAAAACTGTTTGAAAAACATCACAGTGAGGAGACTGAGGATATAGGATATTGGAAATTGAAAAATTTGACATTTCCTGCCCGAAGAATTATAACGATACACGCCCTCTATATCTCATGATGCTGTCTAGGACTACATACTACAATGAAGCCACAGGTGTTTTTCATACGTGAAACACATTTTTGACATCACTCCTCACAAGCACAGTTGGTCAGAGCAAGAGCAACACGAGGCCGAAATAAAAGCAATAAGAAATCATGTTTCCCATCCTGAGGCCCATTTCGCATCTGTTCAAACGAAAACAATGGTCAACAGAGTCACTCATGCAAAAACTTCACTACAAAGTGACGATTGGACTCTTTGTCTTTGCTGTCATTTGCACCTCAGCTCAACAGTTAATCAAAGATCCGATCATTTGTTCACCTACTCAACATGTCGTCCAAAGGTTTATGGATGCTTATTGTTGGATGTATCCATCTTTTGTCATTACTCAAACTCAAAGGTAAGAATTAGTAATTTTATGATGCAATACATTCCGGATTGCGACTCTATAACCTTGGAAGATAATTTGGATGCATTTTTTTGTTTTTTTACACTTTTGAAGATTTTTTAAACTTTTGAAGATTTTTCTGATATTTCGGATTCCGGAGTGAATCAAACACGTTTCCATTTCTAAATACAGGGTATGCAAACAAGTTTTAGATGGTAAACTTTTCGGGAAAATAGAACTTGGAACTTGGAATGTAAACAAACTTTCACTATTTTTCTTTGATTTGTGATTTTTTGAGATTTTTTGCTAAAACTTGTTGGGACATCCTGTAGTTCAAAAATATGACAAATTTCGTGAAACATAGTTTACAAAGTGCGACAGAAGTATTTTGAGATTTTTTTGTCCCAGAATCATAGTTCATTATTGAGTAAAAATACATAAAATTCGAAAGAAAATTATTGTCGGATTTCTTTAGATTTTTGACTTTGTTCTTGAAATTAAAAGTTACTGTCTAACTTTGTGACTCAAAAGCTATTTTTGATACGAAATTGTGATGTAATCCAATTAGTAATGTCAATAGTCAAAAGTAAGAATGACGTCTGTATCTTCTGTATTCATTACGCAACGAGTCCGGATCCTTGTATCCTTTCAAGAAATATGCACAGCTGTAGAATTAATTAGAATACATTCATCATCTATGTAGTAGTTTCACAATCGAAAAAATACTACTGAAAAGTGTAGTGACAAAATACAAACAGATGTATTGTTCAACTACGCAGAACACAACAGAAAGCTCTAGTGGTAAAGCTCGAAATCGATAAAAGAGCAATTTTCTGTTCATCATGAATAAACGTAAAAAAAGGAAAAACAGAAAAATTTCAAAACAAGACGGAAACTTTTTTTTAACTCGCGAGGTTTTCCAATTATTCGGTTCTAAAATTGTCTTTTTTCTTTGCTAAGTTCTTCTTTTCAAAAAATCGATATTTGGTCTCGCGGTTCAATTATTCGAAATGTTGTTGTTCTTGATCTTTTTCTAAATTGTATTTTCAGTGCCTCAGAGCAAAATACAGTATCAAAACACAACAATCATCTGTATCCTGCTGTAATGCCATATCCAGGAGTCATGCCAATGTCGCCAATGACAGGAGGCGTCAAAACGACACATGCACTAATGTACAAATGGGTATCCATCATCCTGATTATCCAAGGCCTTCTATTCATCTTTCCAAGACTTGTTTGGAGACGATACGAAACGGAAATTACATCCTTGTTCAAGGGTCGACCTTCAATCATTGAAGAGGACAAAGATACGAATTACGCCAAATCTGTAGCCAATGTAGTGACCAATAGGTAAAGTTCAACTTTGATTCAATTCATAACGGTTTTGTAGATTAGATGGCGTTTCGATAATTACAAACATCAAATTCCAATTTTGATTTATGTGGAACTAAAACGCCATCTAGTAGCAATTTTAGGTACTATTGGAACTAAAGTTTACCTTCCCTTTATAGGCGTCGATACTACATTCAATTACCTTTAGTGTCGTACTTTTGTGATGTACTGTATTTTATCAATGCTCTGGGCCAATTACTTTTTATGGATTACATTTTTGCCAATGAAATGTCTAATGGACTCATGTTTGGTTTTGCATTCCTATCCAAAATGCCTAAAGATCGAACGGATGGATTGCATTCCATTTTTCCATTAGTGACCAAATGTCATATGGAATCTTTTGGGTATTCGGGTACACTGCAAGTACAAGATGCTATTTGCTTGTTGCCACAGAATGTAATGTATGAATACATTTATGTAGTCATGTGGATTTGGATGTTGTTCTTGTCTTTTGTCACATTTGTCAGTTTGATGTCGACTTTGTTGGCGGCTTTGAGTCATCGCGTACGAACGTTCCGGATCAACAAGGTAAAACAAAACAAGACAGAAACTTTTTTTTCGTACTGAAGGTTTCTTTTAAATCGCGGTCTTATGATTTTTTTTTTATCAAAAATTGAAAAATCATCCGAAAAGTCTCATTTTACAACATTTTAGGAGCAAATCTATTTGTTATTTTAGTGATTTTTGGCGCGAAAATTCGAATAAAACAATTTTGTTGTGATTTCATTTTCAATAATTTCTAATTTTTTCTTAGGCTGGAATTCATAAAAATTCTTGGGATGTGATCTTCAGAGGCCTCAAATGGCATGAGAAAATTGGCCTCTGGTTTGTCCTCCATCAACTCTACGTCAACTTAGAATCCACAACTTATGTCAAATTGATTGAACAAATGCGAAGTCAAACTAAAAAGATTTCCAAATGTGAAGGGTTCAACAATGGTTCACAGCTTATTTCTAACCCTACTGGATCCTCTTCTTTAGAAGGAGGTTCCCATCACTCGTCATCTTCGTCTCTTCAAGCACAGAATGAATTGCAAAACTTTTTAATGGATCAAAACGAAATGGAAGGCTTAGATCAAGCAGCATTGCAAAATTTGCAAATGGATCCAAAAGAATTAAGAAGACTTCGTGGTGCCATCAGAGTGTAAGTAAAAGAAAAATCCATGAAAAAGTAATCGTTATCGAAATACGACGATTTTTGGAAATTGCACTTTGTTTTTACAAGTTTATGCTTACTGCACAAAAGAAGTAATTTTCCCTTTACAAGTTTGTACAATTTACTTAGTAAATTACTACATTAAAGAACTTGCACATAACTCAGTACTTCTTTTATGCAGTAAACATAAAATAAAAGAACTTGCACATGGCTCAGAACTTTTTTTATGCAGTAAACATAAAATTGTAAAAACAAAGTTTTTAACGTAAAAAAATACAGATTCTTGTTGCTCAGTTAAAATGCTAAAATAAGAGTCTTAGAATGATTTTAAAAATATGAAACTCTCGATTTCACCCTTTGATTGTATTTCAGTGATAGAGATCATGCTGTTGACCAACAAAGATTGAGATTTAACTTGAATGAACCCAACGATTTCGAACGAATGCTACAACCAGAAGAGGACGAGGAAGAAGATGATGACGAAGAGAAAGAAAATAGTGGAACAGAAATCTAGATTTCAAAATTCTTTTTTGTTAAAAGAAAAAATAAAATTTTTTTTTCATTTTTAACTTCAAAATCCAATCAAAAGTGAGACGAAAAGAGAAATGGTGATAATTGAGTTGGAGCATCACAGTAGCTATAAAATAAAGTCGTCAAAGTACGAATTTGACGGGTTTTCTCTTTGCTTAGCATTACCCCATTACAAATAAAATAATTTCAAAAAATCGGAAATTAAAAAAACTAAAAATCAGAAAAAAAATCTTGGGGAAAACCACGAAGGAGTCAAAAAATTTGAGGAAAAATGAACAAAATTGTAAAAAAAAACTCCTCATAAACGACATCTAACCACTTATTGAAGACTTGTTTTAAAATTCTCAAGTCCGGTTTAGAATATCCTTTTAGATTTCACCCCTGGGAAAACAAGTGAAATTATGGAAGAACAACAACAAGGTCCAAACAAAATCCACAATTCACAGGAAGATAATAAAGATCTCGGATTCTTGCTAGAGTTGCCAGGAAAAACTAGATGATCTATTAGACAATGAAAGTAGTCAGAAACTTCATTTATCTTTTCACATAAGGTGAAAAGGACTTTCATGATGCGACGAACTCTGCTAAGCATGAGAGATGCTGTAAAGCGTGTCCGCTAGCCTTTTTTCTCGTTTTTTCACAAGCCCGCAAAAGGTCAATCACCTGAGCATGGATTTTCACCACAGCTTTGCCGCTCGGTCGCGGATCCTTCACAACAGCAAAAAAAATCCGCAAATCTACACACAATGCGGCAGAAAAAATAACACAATTGCAATTTTTAGCAAATCGTACTAATATTAGCGCACTTATTTGCAATATCTTACTTATTGTGCACTAAATGTAAGCTCATTATCATTGCGCACTAATTTCTACTAACTAAATGTAAGATCCTTATCATTACACACTAAATTATACGCACTAAAGGTAAGATCCTAATCATTGCGCACTAATTTTTACGCACTAAATATGAGATCCGAAATATCACGCACTTATTAGTGCGCACCAAATCACACGAACTAAACGTGAGTTCCTAATCAATGCACACAAAATGACATTAAAAATGTAGTGGTAAATAGGTATGCGCACTAATTAGTGCACTATATTACACTCAATATTTAGGCGCGAAAATTCAAATATGCAATAGAAATTTCCATGGCGCATCAGTGTGCCAATTTTTGGCCATTCATGCGTTGGGAGAGAGTGAAGAAAAGGATTTTTGAGTAGTATCCTTTGCTTCCTTGGCTTCAAGCATAGGTTATTGACCTAAATATGGTGGTTTAGGAGTCACACACAGGACTAGTAGTAGTAGTGAAATGCACCAAAGTTGGTGCGTGTGTTGCGTCGGGATAATCCTGTGTCTCGACTTTTTCAAACTCCATTGATTATTTGAACTGTGGGACTCTCATTTTAGCTTTTTAACCGATCAACGAGATTCCGTATTTTTTTTTATGTAATAAACTTTGTTTTCACAATTCTACTTTTACTGCATAAAAGAAGAACTGAGCCATGTGCAAGTTCTTTTATGTAGTAATTTACTAAGTAAATTGTACAAACTTGTAAATGAGAAAATACTTCAATAAATTGTACAAACTTGTAAATGGAAAAAATACTTCTTTTGTGCAGTAAGCATAAAATTGTAAAAACAAAGTGCAATTTCCAAAATTCGTCGTATTTCGATAACTTGAAGAAGTGAGTCAGCAACAGAAATATCAGTTTCCCTTTCGTTTTCACGAGAGTTTCGACTCAAATTGTCGAGACACAAGAGCTCCCGGCTTGACTGTACGCAATCTCACTTTACAGCTGTAGAATTTCACTTTCAATCTAGAAGAGTCAGCGAGAGTAGTGAAACCTTCTCAGCAGCCACTTCTCAGCAGCTACTATTTTCAAATTTGTTTTGTTTCAAACTAAAAAGATTGACATGGAGAACAGCTCTTAAATGACTTGAAAAAAGTCCTTTACTTTGGCCTTCAAGGACTTGCCTCGGATGAAAAGATGGCCTCAACCTCAAATTCCAACTGCAACTCACAATCATCATCAGAAAACTCAAGTAGTTCCAATGTCCACCAATTCATCGGACAGAGATTGTACAAACACGATGGAAAACTTAGCAAAAGAGCACAAGAAGTCACTGGAATACCCTTGATTAATTACAACTTACAACCTTTAGTAGTCAATAATAAAGAGCCTTTGAAAAGGACTTTTTCAGCTTCTGGTGCTTCAGTAACAACAGGTAAGCCACCAAAAGGGAGTGAAACAAGTTCTAAAAATCCAATGCAATTTTACAAAAAACAAAACCAACAGCAACGCGCATTAGGGGACTTTGACAGTCAATTATAATTGCTACAAGCCAATGTTAAAAAAGTTTCGATTGGAAATTGTCAAAATTGTCAAATCAACTAAAATGTTTCATTTGAATTTTCACGACTTAAAAAATATTTATTGTAATCGCTAATTCAAATTTGCGAGCAAAGCGAGCTACGTTTATTTTCAAAATAAAGGCTTACCATAGATTACCTATTTAACGCCCAATCCCAATTAACGGCCAACCCTAATAAACGCCCAGTCAAAAATATTTTGTAAGAATGAACGCCAATTTAGTTATTATTTATTTTTTGGCAAAAAAAAAATCAAATGAAACATTTTAGGTGATTTGACAACTTTGACAATTTCCAATAGAAACTTTTTTAACGTTGATTTCTAGCAATTAGAATTGACTGTCAAAGTCCCCTACTGCGCGCTGCTGTTGGTTTTGTTTTCTCGGTAAAATTGCATTGGATTTCACGAAATTGTGTGGTTGAAAGGATCCTCTCTTTTGGCTAAAGGTCGTCGTGCCTGTAGCCATGTAAAATGTTTTAGAAAATACCGTCGTCGGAAGCTTAGATATTTTGAATGATGAGAAGTCGAAGGAAGCCTGATTAGAAGCAAACTTTCCAAAGAAGTTCGTCACGATAAAGGAAGGAATAACCTTTTTACTTAATGGATGCATTATGTTTAGATGATGCACAATAGACTAAAATATGCACAAAAACAAGTCTGAAACTTTTTTATGAACCGCAAGACTTCAAAACTGCGGTTCAATAAATCTAGATTTTCTTGTTTAATTTCTTTTTTTTTTCTTTACAGATGGCAACACTACTTTGAGACCCAATTGGCCTTGGCCTTCACGTTCCCCCAATTTCCAACCTTTAGAATCCATGCCCGAATTGCCCAATAGCAAACCTTTGTTGAGTGAAACTTTGTCAATGCCTTTGCTACAAAACTTGGTAACGGATTTAGATCAAGAAGTGGAAATTGGGAGTGGAGATGAGGAACGATTATTGCCCACTGATTTGTTAAAAGAAGAATCAGAAAATGAATCTGAAGAAGAGTGTAACAAACCGATTTTAAGAAAGACCTGGTCATGGACACCTAATCAAAATAACAGTAGTCAAGAAATAGTCAACAGGAAAAAAGTACCGGAATTGTCAACTTTGAGACACTTGGAAAGAGCCATCAAGAGTCTAAGTATAGACCCAAATGTCTCAATTTCAAGGAAATTCTAGTTATCATATATTTTATTTGTTTTATGTATGCTTTTGTGGGGATATTGTGTGAATGTCAAACTATCAAAAACTAACTCATGGTGGAATAAAAAATCAATCTTGAAAAGACCAATTTTCGCTACTATATTCACTCCTATTTTCAAAACAAAGGTTGACAAATCTGTAACATGACACTTTCGCGAATTTTTTGATACATTTATTTTTGGAAGGAAAAACTCGTGAAAACATCAAGTTTGTTATGATTTTTACTATCTAGCCTTGACAATTTGACGAATTATTTTAGCACAAAAAAAAAAAATCACTGTCTTACCGTTGAGATGATCAAGCATGAATTCAAGCAGTTTCTTCAGACCATTGGGCTCATGATACAAACTCAGAATATCATTAGGTAACGGATTCCCCAGAATCCCAAAGTTTTGCAACTGAAATAGCCGACCTAGCTCGTAAGGTAACGTCCGGATGTAATTGTTAGCCACCGAAAACTCTCTTAGCTGTATTAAATCACCAATTTCAGGGGGCAGAAACCTAAAAATAGACAAAAACTCATTAAAAAAAATAATCTATGTTGATTTTATTTTTATGTGAAAAAATTCGTGAAAATGTTGCGGTTATGAGGTAAGTAGCTGTTGACAACCTTAATTTGACGAGAAAAATTGTGAATTTTTTTTGATCGGGAAAATTTCGTGAAAATGCTGTGGTTTTGCACTGTTTAGTTGTCGACTTTGAATTGCCAGCCATAGTTTTGAAGCTAGAGGTTGAAACCTTCAATTTACCTCAACATGTTCCGACTAACATCTAGTTTCTGCAGATGTATTAGCTCTGAAATGGCGGGTGGCAATTTTTCCACATTGTTATTATCAAGGTACAGAGCAGTCAAATGGTTCCACCGGAATAATGCCGGACTTAAATTCCGAATGCCTTTATCGAGAACCAACTCATTGATGTACATCTCCCGACCAGCATCAAGCTGGCTCTGAAAAAATAAGAAAGTTAAGAAAAAATTCGTGAAATTGTCACGGTTTGTTTTGATTTCAAAACAATGACATTTTGACGAATTTTAAATACATTTAATTTTGTAAAAAGAAAACTCGGGAAAAAGTCACGTTTGTTTTGATTTTTACTATATAACCTTGACAATTTGACGATTTTTTTAAAAGCAAAACAAACGTGACGTTACAACGCAATTTAGCATATTGACGAAAATTTTCAAACTTACTTTTGTCATCACTCGGAATTCATATTTTCCTTCCCGGTCGAGCTTTTCTGACTCGCCATAATTGCCGTGTAAAATCATGATTATGAAGTCTTTAACCAGATTGTAAATGCATCACCACAAAATTCCCTAAAAGAAAAACATTTTGTAATTTGACGGTTGGGATTTGAAAATAGGGACAAAAGTTGTTTTTGTTTACCTTTTGATATTTGTACTGCAAAATTGCTCACGTATAATTTCTATGCGAAAATGCTGTTGTCAAAGTCAATTTCACGAGGTGAAATTGTCTTTTCGCATAAATTTCAAAGGGACCGAATTTTCAGACAAAAGCAAAACATTGGATTTCTTTGCTTTTCTGATATCGGTCAAAATATTATGGAAAGTGCCAAGATTTAGAACAAAATTGGTTTTAATTGGGTCTGTAACCTTCAAAAATGTAGAGCGCTAACTCAAAAAGGATACCTATTTAGATCAGATCTTTTTTAAAGTAACGAAAAAATAGTTCAAGAAAATTGAGGCTTTGCTTTAATTTTTGATTTCAAAACATTCGATAGTTTTTCACATTTTTTTTATTTCGCTTCTCACAAAATAAAGTTTTGAATTTTTTAAAAAAATTTTTACATGAAAAATTCGTGATTTTTTCAATTTTATTTGAAATAAAAAAGTCGAAATTAAGATCGGTCTTTTTCGAACCAAGATCAAGCGGCTTCAATTCAAGAAAAATAACAAAAAATATTTTCTGGAAATTTTTCAAAAAATTCCGTCAAAATGAGTTTTACACCAGGCAAACTTTCACGAACGGGTCGAGCAGAAACTCGAAGTCGAGCCAAAGATGATGTTCGTCGTGTTATGCAAGCTGTTGATAAGGTATGAAAATAAAACTCGTCAAAATACAAGATGATTGTCAAATTGACGAATTTTTTGAATTATAGGTTCGTAGATGGGAAAAACGATGGGTGACAATTTCGGATACAACAATGAAGATTTTAAAATGGGTTCCATTGACACAGTCTGAAAGGAAACGACTTAAAACTGCGGCAGCCATGATTTCAAGTACCAATAGTGCGACAAGTTCAAAACCACAAAGCAGAGGGTAAGAAAATAAGACAGCATTTTACGATCCGGATTTGATTATGAGAAATGATGGTACAATCAATTACTTTTCTTTATTTGATCACTTCGATTATGAGTTATCAATCATCAAGACTTTTGGTGTGAACTTTGAGATGTTGATCCAAATGGGCTTTTCAAGAGAAGTTCTTTTCACGATATTCACATTGGAAAGCCTTTTCGCTAATGTGAATCATGAGATGACGGTTCAAACTGACTTTTTGGGTGAATGTCTTGCACCAATAGTCACACTGGAAAGACTTTTCTCCTGTGTGAATTGTCTGATGAAGTTTCAAACTGCTGCTTTGGGTAAATCGGGTGTCACATAATTCGTAATTGTATGGCTTGTCTTTTGTATGAATCCTCACATGAACTACTATTTTCGAAGAATTTCTTTTCACAATATTCACATTGGAAAGCCTTTTCTACAGTATGAATTTAAAGATGACTTTCCAAATGGCTTTTTTTTGCAAAAATCGCTTATCACAACAATCACATTTGAAGGTTCTTTCTTTTGTACGCCCAACCTTTGGAAGTATTTTGTTTTGAGCTAAACAATAAACAAGCGAACTTATGGAACTGTGATTCTCGCGGTTAGTTTTAAAAATAAGTTTTACTGTGCAAGCTTTTACTTGATTGCATAGTCGAAAATGTACTTGTTTTGTTATTTCGGAATTCGGATTCCGGAATCGAATCAAACTTCTTCCTGTACCAAAATCAGTAGCATTCCGTAGCATTGACGTCATCGGCATACCTAATTAAATTACCTTCATTAAAATAGAAAGCTCATAAGAAAAAGAAGCATGAATACTTTAACACGAATGCTTCTTCCAACTTCTATTCCTATTGAAGACTCAAATCAAACTTTTACAATCAATTATTGTCAAGTTTCAACTTTTTGAAGTGTTCCAGTGATGCATACAAATTGAGCCTTAAAAGTTTCACGATTTTTTTTTCCACGATTTTTTTTACGCAAAAAATATCGTCAAAAGGTTTCACGAATTATTTCACGATTTTTTTTCGTAAGAAAAATTCGCAATTTCGAATTTTCTGTGGAAAAACAATATCGTCAAAATGAAAGAAATTCTGAAATGTAACCAAAGTCTCACGAATTTGTACTGTAAAAGTTTGTTATTTTCGGGGGGAATTTTCTATTAGTGAATGCACTTTCTTTTGTTGGTTCTACACGTTTCCCTACTCTCTTAGCCAAGGGGCACAGATGTCAAGATACAAACTTTTTTGACAGTCAAGTTGTTTCTCTCTTTTAAAAACTTTTTGGTATAGCGTCACATAGCTCTCCAACGTGGAGCCGACGACCACCACATTTTATTTTCTTGCCTCGCTTTTGTTATCAAAGTCAACCAATTAAAAAAGCAACTTTGCTTGCGTGATTGAAGCACTCATTTTGTAAATCAGATTAGCTTGTACACATTCTCCGTGAGATTACAATGGTTTCTAAAAACCATGAATGAGATTTTGGCGCCAATCTTAAAACTACAAACTTTGAAACTTTTCAAACAATAAGCCTGAGCGAAGGTTAAAATTTTGAAATGCTAAGAAAAGCGTAAAATTACGTCAAAACGCGTAAAACTCCAAATTGACAAATTGTGAAGCTAGAAGAAGAAGAACAAGAAAGTACAAAGATGTGGAAGCGCGAGCAACTTCGCGCTTAAAAAATTGCGAATTTTCAGTTTTTCGATTTTCTCAAATGTTTTTTAGCTCGTAAATGAAATATTTCATGAATAATCAACGGATTTGGTCATTTTCATGAGATTTTGGCACCAAAATTATAATCGTAACCGATAAAAAAATCTGTACAAATCTTCCGGAAAACTTTCCGGAAAAATCGCAATTTTTCAGTTTTTCGCGTTTTTCGATTTTTCTAAATATTTTTGGTTAGTAAATTAGTTGATTATCATGATTTTTTAACGCTTCATGTTATTAGATTTGGTCATTTTCACGAGATTTTGACGCCAATATTCTAATCGTAACCAATAAGAAAAATCCGGAAAAATATTCCGGAAAAAAATCGTGAATTTTCAATTTTTCGAAAAAAATTTTGGCTCGTAAATAAATTCTTTTTTTTCTGATTTCAGGTCTGAAACTCCCGTTAGTGCGATGGGCGAAGATTCAAATCAATCCGCAATGTCGGATTCGCAAGATGCCACGGATTTTGCCAACAAAATCAATCCTTCGTCTTCAGGTCCAACTCCCACTTTGAAGGACCCTCAAGCAGCTAAAGAATAAACAAGGGAACGAGCGAAGATCCCCTCCTTTTTTCAGTCGCTGCTACTTTTTGTAGAATTTGCGACCTTGTATTTTATCAAATAGAAGACGAAGCGATGACGCCACGCCCATCATTTAGTTAAGCAACCAAGCGAAAAAAAAATCTGCTTTTTATGAATTTACAAAAAAAAAATATCATCATCAAATGAAAATGAATTATTTTGTCGCCGAAGTTTTCTGCCAGTCACATTTTCTATTATTGCGAAAATGTCAATAAACCATTTTTCAAATTGAAGCGAATTTTTGTTTCTTGTGAAATCCTTTTTATTTACTGTAAAGAACCGAAGATAAAAATTCGTGAAATGAATTCGGTCAAAATCAATTTTGAATGAAATGTGAATTTTCACATAAAACTTTTTTGAAATATTGGTAAAAAAATATTTCGAATAGAATGTGAATTTTCACGTAAAAATGTAAACTGAAATTTTGAAATATTGTTGAAAATTTTTCTTGTAAAAAAATCAAATCCGACTTATTCCAAGACTTTTTTGTTTTGAAAAAAAAAAAAATAATAATAATAAAAATCGTAAAATTGAATTGTTCAAAGGTGTTTGAATTTTCTAATGCCCAAAATGGATTTTTAGACTAAACCATTTTCACACAGTTTTTCATATAAAGTTTGCAAGGACGCATTGCATTTAAAGGGATTATCATCCATAGTTAAGTGGGTCATTTCATTGAAAATCAATTGAATATCCGAGAACTTGAGTTGAGTAGTTGAGTGCAGTAAAAAATGGGGGATGAGCAGAAAAAGGAGGCTAGGAACTTAAGGAATCTTTGATCAGCATTCCCTTAGGCATTGCACTAGCAAACTTCATCATGGCCGTCTTATCTAAAGGCCTTTAAAGGCCAAAAATTCTCTAAAACTATGCGAAACTGTCCCAGCAAGTTTTTCATGAAAATCTAAAACCCGCGAAAAATTAGAATTTTGAAACTTGTCTAAAAATTCTTCAAATTGAAGGGGGATCAGCACTGCTTAGCTAGAATGTAAATAAACTTTCACGATTTTTTCGCCTTTTATGACTTTTTGTCCCAAAAAGTTTTTCGTGAAAATCTCAAAGCCCCTAGAAATTAGAATTTTAAAACTTGTCAGAAAAATTCGTCAAATTGAAGGGAGTTCTGCATTGCTTAGCTAGAATGTAAACAAAATTTCACGAATTTTTCCACCTCTTTTACTTTTGATGTCCAAAACGAGAAATTAGAATTTTGTCAAAAAATCGTCAAATTGAAGGGGGATATGTGCTACTTTGCTGGAATGTAAACAAACGTTCACGATTTTTTCGACTTTTCGATTTTTTTTTGTCAAATTCCAAAGACTATTTCAGGAAAGCAAGAAAGTCTTTTCTGTAAAAGTATCAAGAGTAGGGAAAAGGTATAATTAGCTCTGACATGCATTGCATTTCTGTATATATCTGATGAATATTCATGGAGGAGGACTGAGATTGAGCCTCTGAAGTAAGCTTGAGCTTCCTCAGACACACATCAGGTTTCTGCTTACTAATGGATGTCACACATATAGTATAGCCAATCCACCCTCCTGGAGGTCAGGTCAGTGGTAATAAGATTGCTCGTTGTGATTGGCTTAAGCTCATAATACATCATGGATGATGAAGAAGAAGACCAGCCAAGCTTTTGTTAATGGAATAACTGGGAAATCGTGCAACACGACATTGGTTATATCATATATACATTCATTAATCATCTTGATGTCGTATGCAAATATTCGCTAAATAAGTACTAGAAAAAGACGACCGGGCGTTAATAAAAGTTTGTGTTTGTGCGTTAATTGGGATAAATCTCCTTGGTGTACCAGTACCCAAGTCTTTTTTTTTTTAATCGCACTGACGTAGATCGTCATAGATTTTAATTTATAATCTTTTTATCCAAAGTATACTAGATCTTCTTTTATCAAGTCTGAAACTTGTTTCCGACTGAAATCGCGCGAGATTTCAGCTTTTAAAAATATGGTCTTGATTGTATTTCTTCGATTAGAACTCGCATTCAATTAGAATCCGAAAATTTTTGAAAGAAAAAACAAAGAAATATGGAAATACATTTCTAGGTCCGCGATTGCGTTGCTACTCGTAATGTAATGCTTTCCCGTTCAGTCAGCTTCTTTCTTTGTCAAGATGAGAGGTGTGTCTAACTTTATCAATATTCTAATAGTCTTGACCTTTGTTACAGTGTTTGTCATTGAATCTGAATCAGCTTTGATGTTTTATTATTCTCCTCGACAAGACCATCCTTCAAAACCATCAAAATCCGTTTTACCTATTGGAGCTTGGATACTGACATGGTCTCAGTACCTTAAAGATAACTTAGAGTTACAATTGCAAGAATGGCTCAAACGAGGCCAAGGAATGAAAGCCCTTCGATTTTACAAGGCTTACTAAATCTTACATTGAATAAAGGCATCAGCAGCGTCATTATTCGAATCTAGAAAGTGTTCTCTACTCTGCTTTGGAAATACAGTAGATTACCTATTTAAAGCCCGAGGGGGGGGGGGCGTTAATTAGGATATAATTGATAAATGGGCGTTAATTCTTACAAAATATTTTTGATTGAACTTTAATTAGAATTGGAAGTTAATTAGGAGATGGGACTTAATTAGGTAATCTAGGTTGCTTTCATTTGAAATTGTTACGGCATATTTTGACGTTAACATAATTTCGACATCAACCAAGATGTCAACCAGATAACGGAATTAGTTGACGTCGAAGTAATAGGTCATCTATGACGTCAAAAGGGTTGACCTGGCGTGATAATACATGAATCCAAATTGATTTTTTTGACAGTAACTAAAGTCTAATTCCGTTACCTAACTGGTCAACGCAACGTCTTGGTTGATGTCAAAATTACGTTCTAAATAAAAGTAACCATATGGCACAGTGTTTGAAAATCACCTAAAATGTCGCATTTGAATTTTTGAATTTTGGCATTTTCCACCAAT
>LT727936.1:471744-499465 GCA_900157175.1 Oithona nana
GTAAACGTAGCTCGCTTCGCTCGCAATGTTGAATGAGACTTTTTCTGTGATTTTCAATCACCGTGGCTAATTTATTCAACTTTGTTATTTGTAAAAAAAGGTGGATTTTTTTTGCATGAAGCAAAAACCGTTTTGAAGTCAAGCCTAAAACTGTAAAAGTTGATGACATGATAAATTGAATCAGAAAGGTAGTGAAGTGGCATGTCTATAAAGCTTACTTCCTTTCTTGTTGCAACATCACCAGCAAACCACAATTTTCAAAGCAGCAGCGTTTGACGTACAAGAAGCAAATAAGAAAGTCTGCTTCATGGGATGTCAGTCTAAGCTAAGAGAAAAGAAGTCTTGCCTGACAACAAGGGAAGAACCAAAAGAAAGCAGGAGGAGGCTTACTTAGGTGACCAAATCTTTTCGTCTCCACTCCTACGTTCGTTCTCTACCTCAAGAGCATGACAAACATTTAGACTGAAAAAACCTCTTACTCTACTCTATTTTTGATGAGGATTTACGTAGGTCGTCGTCTGGATGAGGTTCACAAATCCATGAAATAAGAGTCTTGCTGTTGCTTTCTCTTCATCTTCTCATAAAACTTTTCTTATAGCAAAATGGGGCAAGGTGTTTGAAAATCACTGAAAATGTCTCATTTCAATTTTCACGCCAAAAATAATTTAGAATCTATTTAACGCCCAATTCTACCTAATTAAAGGCCATGGGCGTTTTTTAAAACGTACGGAATCTGCGCTATTTGAATTGTCTAATTATTTTTGGCGCGAAAATTCAAAACTAAACGCAGTTCGCTTCGTTCACAATGTCTTAAAAAATGAGATATTATTGCTCTCAAAATCTTATTTACTATTCTGCTACAGATTTTGACAATACCATGGCAAATAAATGAAGATATATGGTACAACAAGGTAGAAAAGTTTTGGAGCGAGCAGAGCTTGAGCAGTCAGTGTATTTTACGAGCACACAGAGGAAGTGAGTGCAAAAGTATGTTTTATTGGAAATTCTGGGTCACGCCTCAATACCTTGGTGTATTGGTTGATTAGTATTTGGGTTTATAAAAATACAGTTCTGTATTCTATAAAGTTTCTCATTCAATTTGCTGACTTGTGATTTGGACAAAGTGGGGTCAAGTGCAATGCAGAGACACGACGTAAAACGTAGTGCAAACATCTAGAATTGCAATCAAACTTGACCTTTTTTTGGTGTCCAATAACAAGGTTCAAACATTTGCTGCTGTGACAAAGTCACGTAAAGAATGAAAAATCTGACCGTAATCTCACTAATCTGACGTTAATCTAAAATGTTACACACTGATTAGGCAAAACAACCTCACTATAAAAAAAAACTATTTGAATTTCGCACCAAAAATGATAAATACACAATAGTTCAAATAAACCTTAGCTAACGAAGTTGCTAATTTTGCCCTCCGAGGCCACTCGAGGCCAAAAGTTCAAACTCATATTCGATTAAACCAATCAACCACAGGAATAAAAAAAAATATTATTAGGCAAAAATCAGGCCTCTAATGGCCTCGGAGGCCACAATTGTTGCTAATTCTGGCCTCCGAGGTCACTAGAGGCCAGAACTTCAACCTTAAGTTCGATTGAACAAATCAACTACAAGAATGTATAAAGGAGGCAAAACATTTTGTTTCTAAATGCCTCGGAGGCCACAATTGTTGCTAATTTTTGGCCTCCGAGGTCACTCGAGGCATCAACCTCAAATTCGATTCAACCAATCAACCTCAGGTAATCAAGAATCACATCAGACTTTATAACGAGGCAAGAAAAAAAATCCGGCCTCTAATGTCCTCGGAGGCCAAAATTACCCACTTGCTCATACAGTACTTTGTATCAAAGCTAAATGAACGAAGAAAGAAGAAGGCAGCAAGTCTTGCATTGCTACTTTGACGGTTAGCACAATGAGCGCTGAGGCGCTAGCCGTGAAGCTAGCAGAGTTGAGCTTCACGTGGAAAGGTTCTCAACAGGCTTTGGAAGTACCGTCAGAGCCAATGGTTGCTTGCAACAGCAGCTCAGTGTGGAAAAGAGTAGAGGCCAAGCAAAGAGCTGCTCGAGCTGCTGCTAAGCAAAGCAGAGAAGCAGCAAGTGGGTGTACCTCGGCTGGCTATGGCCTCGCTACTTGCAAGGGCTCGAAAGCTTCTCTGGCAAGCGCTAGAGAGAGGTCTCACGCCAAACGCAACAGAGTGCCAAATTCAACATCCTCGCAGAAAGACTAGTGCTTGATTGAAGCAATGATGTGATGAGTTTTACCAACAGACAGGCATACAAAGCCAAAAGAGCAGACATGGGTAAGTTTAATTTTGTTTTAACCTCGAATTTCATGGAGGCCAAAAAGTAAAGGTCATGAGGTTCTTATAAGTAATGAGGTTACTGAGGTACTTTAAAAGTAGGTCAGGATGGGATTTGAAAATCACCTGAGAAAGTTTCAGTTTAGCAAAATTATAGATGTATTTTCCATTCTTACGATTTCTACCATCGTTTCCCGAATTTCTTATGTTGAAATGCCTTGAAAGTTAGACTTTCTTGAGGAAACATTAGTTAATAATTTATAGGTTCCTCTGGTAAGTTCTAGAACGCCATCTAGCAAGAAATGCAGTACAGATAAGTAGGAAAAAAGTTGTCTGTAATGTCTGTAATGCCATTATGACATTTTTTGCTGTCTCAAAGGTCTCATAGTCTCCTGCTGATGTATTTACAAACATGATTCAGGATTTCCTTTATCAAATAACAATATTGAAAGATTTTAATCGAAATGCGCGATCCAACCTAATCAATTTCTAAAGTTCATTTGAATTTAGTTTAAAAATGATAAGATGGAAAATTGATTGGTTACGTAATTATCTAATTAATTACAGCAAAACATCTAGGGGATGAAAACGAGATCTATAGATAGAAGCTCGAAAAGTATCTCAGAAGAAAATCTAGTCTCTAAAATCCATCTCCAAACTTTTGCTTTCTTCAGAGTCTGAACTTTCATGACAAAACGAGAGCTTGATAGTAGATAGAGCTAGCTTCCACTCCCTCTTCCTAACTGCTTTTGCAGCTACAGGGTGTCCCAACAAATTCTGACATTGTGTACTGAGCCTTGAAAGTGCCCAGAAATTGTTGGGTCACCCTGTATATAGGCTCAACAACCATCATCATCATTTCAGAGCAAAGGAGAAAACCTTTAACCTGATATATCTTGGCAAAAGAAAAACCCAACAACAGTTTTATCACCCACATGGGAAATAAGATTGAAAAAGATGATGAAAATGGCCTGTCAGATAGTGTTACACAGTGTAGCAAATAAAGGAAATTCGATTATGACCAAAAAGTGGGAAAATATCAGTAAAATTGCAATTTTTCTACTTTTGGCCTCGAGTGGCCTCAAATGGCCTCGGAGGCTAAAATTGCATTTGTATATTCTATTGTTAATTTTTATGTCTCAATGTTGCTAAATGAGACTTTTTGGAGTGATTTTCAAGCATTGTTCTCATCTTCCAGTATGATAGAGAATACAATGATTCTCCTGTCACATTTTCTGAAAAATATGAGCACCATCTAGCATTTTTTGGGGGATCCACCATATGTTTTCTCAGCCTCTTTGGTCTTCTTTTGGTCAGTCTAGTGTGAGATTAAAAAGTTTTTTTTTCCTACTTTTGGGAATAGAAGAAGCAAAACTTTTGTGAACCTGATGTGCCCTTTCCTTTCATAGGAGCAAAAAGTGTAAGCATTTGGGTAGTACTTCACAGTAGGTAAAAACCTATCAAACTGTTTTATCGAGTTTGTAGAACTTTTATCTAAAGCGGAGCAAGGAGGCCCGAAGGGCCGATCGAGCGAAGCGTTTGAAAATTATTTTGGGTCAAGAATTGGTCAAGTCAAACTTAAAGAGCACCGGAAAGAAATCGGCCGTAATCACGCAACCTCTACGACAATGTAAAGTCAAAATTCATTCAATTTGATAGTTAGACTTTTTTTGGTGATTTTTGTCTACTGTGTGTATAGAAGCTTTAAAGAAAAAAGCTTTGCTGACGTCATTCCATTCATTCTTGGGCAAAAGAAAGATTTTTTTGAGGCCCAAGAAACTTTTGAAGATGATCTATCTCTTGAAAGATGTGGGGGGCCACTTCTGTAGGGAAATAGCTTATCTTCTCATGATGTATGAATAGTTGGTCTCAACGTTATCTGAGAGGCTCTGGACAAGTGATGGTCTAGCTTTTCACGCCTTCTTCTTCTGCTTCTTTCAGAGTCTTCAACGCAAAGCAATTTTGAGACCATGAAAGAGAACATGGATGAGACGGTGGCCCATGTGGCTATGAAGACAGGACTCAAACGCTGGCATGTCGTGATGGCCATTATTCGTAAGTTTCTTTAATATTTTTTCGACCTAGTATCCCAAAAAAACTAAACCTAAAAAGGTCTTGGAATACCCTGTATGTAGAGTAATGAAAGTAGAAGAAGAAAATAAGCTTCTTTTCTTACTAGTCTGGCAGTAAATAATCTTACCTTTTTTTGGTCTTTGAGTTGAAAGGCAAGTATGTTCTTTGGCAAAAAATAACTTGTGTAGACTGTAGAAGAGGTTTTACAAACTAAAGATTGTGATTTAGTTATGATTGTGAGTAAGTAGGTTGCAAGTTACTTCTGAGAAAATTTTGAATAAGTTGTGAGACACTTGTGAGACACTTGTGAGACACTTGTGAGACACTCGTGAGACACTTGTGATGCACTCGTGAGTCAAACCTGAGACACTCCTGAGTCACTCGTGATACTTTTTGGGTCACTTATGGGATCCACTCGGGAGTCACTTGTGACTTACCCTAATAGTTGCTAATCTCGAGTTTATTTTACTAACCGCAATGAGAAAAAAATGACTTGCCTTTCTACTTGTTTACTTTCACTTTCGATAATATTTCAATGTACTCTAGAAGTAGAGGATGTAAGCATAGGTAGCAATTTCCTTGATGGAAGAAGAATTGCCTCAAGAGTTGGCAAAGACAGAGACTTTGCATGTGTAATATCACATTCTTTTTCACATGTCTTTTGCAGTGCTTGTCTGCGCTGTAATCGGACTCTGTGGCTGGTGTCTCTGGAGATTTTTCAAAAAGAAAAGACCCAAAGATGGCAAGAAAAAGAAGGATGGCAAAACAGATGGGGTAAGTAAGAAAAAAAAAGAAATTTATTTCTGGATTGTCAACAACAAAAACCAATTAATCTGCAAGGAGAAAGAGGATTACCGCTTTATTGTTAAAAGGGAACATTAGCTTAGGATGAAAAAAGAACAACGCCTGAAAGGCATAAGAACAACGCCTGAAAGGCATTAGGTGCTAAGCAAGGTCTAAACACTTTCCTAAAAGTCAATTTTTTGTCCAAAAAATCAATTTTGACAAAACTTTACTTTTAAACGTATTTGAATTTTCAAATTAAAACTATTTTATTGACTTGTAATTCTAGGAAGACGATGAAGATTTCCTAGTGGAAAATGAAGAAGAAGTTGACATCAAAGAAGAGATCCCCAAACTTGGTGCCTCCAAAGAGTACTTGGGCAAACTCCAGTACAAGTTAGAGTATGACTTCAATACGCAAACTTTAAACGTGACTGCGGTCCAATGCTCGGAGCTTCCTGCATTGGATATGGGTGGAACTTCGGATCCATACGTCAAGGTCTACTTGATGCCAGATAAAAAACGCAAGTTCGAAACCAAAGTCCATCGCAAGACACTTAATCCGTTCTTCAATGAGACGTTTGCATTTAAAAATGTAAGTAAAAATTACTTTTGGCCTCGAGTGACCTCGGAGGCCACAAAGGTCAAATATTTGAATTTTCGCGCCAAAAACCAATAGTAGAATCTAACCGTGCAATTATGGCCATTTTTGGCGGGAAAATTCAAATTTTTGACCTCCGTAACCTCCGCAACCTCTGAGGCCATTGGAGGTCAAAATTGCAATTTAACTGATTTCCTTCAATTTTAGTCATTCAAAAATTGAATTCAAATTGACTTCAAATAGAATAGATTTTTGGGGGAAAAGCAAATGTATTGTCAATGACCGTATCCTCCATTAGGACAACACTAAGTAAATAAACGTATTGGACCACTCGATATCTTAATTGAGCTCACTAGAATACACACTACTTTTCCAGCTTTTCTTTCATGAATCGTGATGATGTGTTGACATTTACGTGATATGTCATGACGTGTAGTATTTTCCTGCTGTATTTTCAGGTACCTTATAGCGAAACCTTTGACAAGACGTTGGTATTCGCAGTCTTTGATTACGACCGATTCTCCAAGCACGACCAAATTGGTGAAGTCAAGGTAGGACTTGTTCTATCGAGTAATTGATCACTTTTAGAGCTGCCATCTTGCGTGACTTCATCTCTTTCTTTCTTTTTTGCTTCTTAAGGTTCCTCTCTGCATGGTTGATTTAGCTCAGACCATCGAGGAATGGAAAGACTTGTGCTCGGTGAAAGTAGATGATCAGGTATAAATACATACTTTAAGATTGAATGTAGATTTGATTGAAAATCGGCTTGTATTTTGTATTTGCACCAGACCTGTTCAAGATAGATTTGATATGTATCGACTCGAGATACATATGATAAGCAGATAATTGTATCTAGATACATTTGAAAAATTAGATATGTGTGTCTAGATACTAGTATCTAAAGACAATATTTGTATCTAGATGCTAGTATATTTAGACAGTATTTGTATCTAGATACAAGTAAGTAGTATCTAAAACAGTATTTGTATCTAGATACAAGAATGTAAAACAGTATTTGTACCAGGATACTATTATTAGTATCTAAATACAGTATTTATATCTAGATACAAAGAGACTTAGAACAGGTCTGATATTATTCACTGAGGAAACCATTCTTCTTTTGGGTTCCTCAGTGTCTATAGATCTTCTGTATTTGTAGTATTTGGGAGACATATGCTTCTCTTTGCGGTATGTACCAACGTCTGGAAAACTGACAGTTGGCATTTTGGAATGTAAGAACCTGAAAAAAATGGACATCACAGGCGCTTCAGGTAAGAAATACAGCTTAAATTTTTTTCACACTACTCATTAATTTTTCAAGGCCTTGTACATTGGTATACATACTTCATAGGATCATTGGAGAAAGGCTTATTAATTAATTTTTAATTTTTAGACTAGATAGTAGACCAATACATACTATGTAATGTATCAAAATTACATACCTAACATGACAGGCAAAAGAATTTTTTTGGAATTTTGGAATTTTGTTGAGTTTTCTGCTTCAATAATTTTGGATGATTCTTCAGAAGTTTCAAAAACTTTTGTCTTAGTCTTAAAAGCAAAAGAGAGAATTTAGAAAATGAGAAATTCAAGGATGAGGAGAAGGACCAAGACCCCTTCTTCATCCTTGTAGAGGAAGTGCTGCTGTTAGATTGCATATATGAAAGGGAGGACTAGGTGTGTGCAAACAGTCCATTCTTTACAAGGAAGGTAGATGTAGTGCTAGTCCTGCTCTTGCAAGGAATTTCAATGGAAGTCTTCATCTTTACAGTAAAGAATTTTCATTTATGCGTGGCGTAAAAAGATATTTCAATTTTCACGCCAAAATTCGTCCATTTTCGGCGGAAAATTTTCAAAAAGACCAAAATGGCCTCCGAGGCCACTCGAGGCCACTCGAAGCCAAAAGTAGAAACAATAGAATCTATATGAGTAACTTGACCATTTTTGTCAGGAAAATTAAAAAAAACGGTGCTACTATTGATTCCGCGGAATTTTGGTCTAATTGCGAGCGGAGCGAGCAACCGCCGGAGGCCTCGCATGATTTGTCAAAATGCGACTTTTCAAATAAAATATATTTGAATTTTCACGCCAAAAATCAACATTTTAATCTACATGTGCAAGTTGACCATTTTTCAAAATGACCTTGGCAGCCTCAGAGGTCACCAGAGGCCACCTGAGGCCAAAAGTAGAAAAACTCAAGTAGACATTAGGAGATTTTTAAACATTGTGAATGAAAAGAGAATTTAACATTTTTTGCTTCTTTCCAATTTAGATCCTTACGTGAAGATCAAATTATTGGACCGTAAAGGCAAACGGATCGGAAAAAAGAAAAAGACCTCTGTCAAAATGGGCAACTTGAATCCCTACTACAATGAGAGTTTTGTCTTTCTAGTTGAACAAGAACAACTACGGGTAAAAACATACTGTTGCATTCATAATACCACTTCAAAGTCAAAATAATGCAGCTAAGAAAAAAAAAGTTTGCGTGAGCGAGAGGAGCAGATGCAAACGCAATGCACTAAGAAAACTTTAGAAAGCAGGAGCCAGCTTTTTTTTTTTACTTTAGCGCGTGCATGAAAAATTATGCATTAGACGTCAATACGCATTTGAGTCAAAAATTTTTTTTGTTCTACTGAAATCTGAATCACTCAACTGTTTGGGCGCGAAAAAAAATTTACTTAAAAAAAATTTGAATTTTCTGGCAAAATCATCCAATTTTTCCGTAGATTATCATTTATTTAACGCCCGGGCGTTTATAACAATTTTGAGCTTTAAGGGGGCGTTAATTAGGAATTGTGCGTTAATTAGGATATGGATAAAAGTGGCGTTAATTGAATTGTTACAAAATATTTTGGATTGGGCGTGAATTAGGATTGGGCGTTAATTATAAAAAGGGGCGTTAAATAGGTAATCAACGGTGATTGGATTTTTTCCGCAAAATTATAGTAATTCTGATTTTAAAAATGTATCTTTTTATAAAAGCGCGTGACCCTTGAATTGACTGTGTGTGATTATGACCGAATCGGAACATCCGATCCCATTGGCAAAGTTTCTCTCGGTTATAATCGTAAAGGCGCCGAATTGAAGCACTGGAAGGAAATGGTTGAGAATCCGCGGAGGCCAGTCATTCATTGGCATGTCCTCAAGGTACAATTGTGCATGACCACGGATTTTAATCTCTTTTCTCCCCTTTTTCCTCAATCTCTCTGCATCCTGAACATTCTGCATGATTAGCGGGTAAACTTAGAACTGATTGTGGCTGACTACGATCGGATCGGGTCTTCAGATCCTATTGGAAAGGTTCTTTTGGGATACAACCGAAAGGGATTGGAAATCAAACATTGGAAGGAAATGATTGAAAATCCAAGGAGACCCATTGTACATTGGCATGTTTTAAAGGTGATTTCTAAATGTTCGAAAAATGTCAATACACATATTCTGTACAGTTATATACATTTCTATACATTTCTATGCATTTTTATATATTTCTATACATGTTCGAAAAATGTTCAAAAATAATATAATGCGCATGTCCGGACATGTCTATTTTTATCTTTAATTGTATACACTATGGAAATAACGAGAAAGCCAATTAGAAAGCATTTTTTTTTTGGTCTTTTGTCTCTATACCTGTAGTATGAAACCTTTTTTTCGACAGATAGCAAGCACTTATCCCTTATCTGATTTCCTCTATCATTATAATAGGCGCAAACTGACAACTACTAATGAAGTCTTGAGGGTGCAATTTGACACTCCTTTTAGAAAGCCAAAATTGCTTTCACTTTTGCTACTACGATCTTCTTTTTTTGTCTAAGGCCTCAGAAACACTAAGAAGATTTATACCAGATCTACTTTATAGACCTTTAAAGATACGCTTTCACATCAAAGTGTCTTACTTTTTGTATGGTGTCCTAACTAATGACTCTGTAGATTCCCATCACACACTGTGGCAAAATCCAATTTTTGAAAAAAAAAAATCAAATTCAATGATAGTTTAGAAATATGAACCCCCTTTAAAAAAGTTTCAATTTTGGTGTCACAAAATTAATCTGAAAAGTTTGACAAAATAATAGTTTTTGCATCAGTGTGCAACATCATTGTAAGGTTTATTTTACAGGATCCTGAGCCCGGAGATGAGGACGAAGATGATAAGGACAAGAAAAAGGACAAAAGCTCCTCTGGAGGCCATGGTACTCTTGGATCCACAGATCCAAATAACAAAAGAAAAGAGAGTAAAAAAGATGAGCAAGTATTAAAGAAAGAATAAGAAGATACAAAACGAAATGTTATCTCTCTGCTGTATCAAAAAAAGAAAATGCTGAACCGACCAAGAAAAAAAAAGAAGAAAAACGAAAGAAAAGCTTTACCCGAAAATCTGTATTACCAATTTATTATGTAAACCCCTGAAAAAACATTTTTTGTCAATTTTTATTTGAACAACTTGGACAAATACATTGTTTACCACCTCATATCAACGTTAAACATGACGTCAAACCAGCCAAACACTAGATAGATAGTAGATTATCTTTTTTCCCTTGCAAAAAACCGTTAAAAATCTGTAGATTTTGAATCCTTTAAAGTCGGCCTCTTTGGCCTCGGAGGTCACCGAGGCCAACGAAACCAACTGTCTTAAAATGCTTTGCTGAAGGTACAGGGTGAAGCAAAAGTAATGATCCAGTCCAATAAAGTAAAATTCTACATTATTTTCGTTCCACCCTGTATTAATGGAAGAATTATCAAGGTAGACCTCCTAAGCTCATGAATAATTTTTGCTAAAGCCGATTTAAGACTTTGTTGTAACACAACTTCCAACTTTCTCTTGGCTACAAAATACACACATAGAGCCTTTCAGAGCCCTTCATTCTAAATAAATCACTAGCCTGTGAGATTTAAAAGGTAGCTAGCAAGCCGTGAAAGAAGTGCTAGAGCTCAAAAAGCATTAGGAAAATGAAATTTACGACAGGGTGGGACATAAGTAATGGTACATTACAATGAAAAAATGTTTTTTCAGCACCCTTTAGAGTTTTTATTGCATGCTGGAACTCAATCCTTGAGCAGAGGAAAACTTCTTTTGGGCTACAACAAATTTGAAAGCAATTTTATTTTGGCTTTTGAAGTCCTGCATTTCCAATTTTATCATAGAAGCAACAGCAGGTACATGCCACATCCACTTGAGTAGATTGAAAAGTCAAAGCATCAAAAGATGAAAGAATGCACATCTGGATGGGGTATGGTAGTCCAAAACAGAGTCTTCGATTGTGAAGCAGTTTCAAACATCAAATAATTGGCAATTTTACCCATCACTGCTTTGACTTATAAAACAACAAATTCATATCCTTTGACCTTTAAAAAGTCTTTGTTTTTCTGTCTAATTGACGCACATGCATAGATAGAGGTCAAAGGTAACAAAGGTAGATTTAGATAAATTCCCAAGGTATAAAAGCCTCCTTAATCAAACTCCACTACTCCAGTCCTTGTCTCAAAACTGAAAATGAAAGTCCTCATTTTGGTAGCCTTCTTGGCTGCTGCTGCTTCAGCTTTACCCTCATACAAATCTCAATTTGAATCTTTTCAATTTGAACATGGAAAGTCTTACAAAAGTTCAGCTGAACGTCTACAAAGATTTGCCAACTTTGTCAAAAATGTAAGAGAGATTGAGGAACATAACAAGTCCAACAAAAGCTGGAAAAAATCCATCAACAGGTTTGCTGATATGACCCATGAAGAGTTCAATCAAATCATGAATGGATACATCACCATGCCCAGCCCTGCAGGAGCTATGGCAGCAACAAAAGACATCAACATGAAAGACTTGCCTGCTTCTGTTGATTGGAGGGACTCTGGAGCCATCAGTGCCGTCAAAGATCAAGGATATTGTGGATCTTGTTGGGCCTTTGCAACAAGTATGTATTTTGACAATTTTCAAACACTGTGTGTGTCGAAAACGAATTGCTAAAATCTCATGAGACTAATGTATTGGATGCTAAGTGAAGGATCTGCTGAATGAATGCATGCTACTCTGAGTACTAGGGATGCTACTCAAGGGAGCTAGCTAGGAAGTCCTCTAAAACTCCATTTGGCAAAAGCAAAGTTTTGCATAACACTCTGCTGTCTGCATCGACTTTCTAAAAGCTTTTGAGCAGCAGACTATAGAAAAGTTTTGCCCTAAAAGTAGCCAGATGGATGTAGTTGAAGTAGTAATCTGCAATAGTCTGACTAGTCAACCACATGGGCTTTCACAAAGTTTTCTTTTGTAGTTGAAATCATCGAATCCTATTTGCAAATCAATAGTGGCAAAACCGTCGAAGAACTCTCAGCCCAACATATCACTTCTTGCACTCCCAACGAATTGAAATGTGGTGGATCTGGTGGTTGCCAAGGTTCTATTCCTCAATTGGGTCTGGTCTACACTCAACTCTTTGGCTTGACAATGGAAGCAGATTATCCCTACACTTCAGGCAATGTAAGACTTATCTAAAAGTAAACATATTCAAGGTTACACATACATCATACCTACTATACACTGTCTGCACCTGCTATTACGTTGCTATTACGCATAATAGTCAGCCTTTAAGCTTAATTGCCCACTAAATTAGTCATATGCCTTAGTTAGAACAATATGTTTCTCTCAGTTATGTGGATGACACTAAAGTTTACTTCTCTGAGTATCTGAGTTTGCTGATGTTATTAAATTTTCTTTCAGTCTGGTAGCACTGGTAGCTGCAATTATGATGCCAACTCCATGGATGCTCCTACCACTTTGAGAGGCTATGAACTCCTCCCCAGGAACAATTATGAGGCTGTTATGAACCATTTGGCCAATGTTGGACCTCTTTCTGTTGCTGTTGATGCTTCAAGCTGGAGCTTCTATAGTGGTGGTATTTTCGACAGCTGTAGCTATAGCCAAAACATTGAAATCAATCATGGTTAGTGTGATGACAACTCTAGTCCCTTGGGTAGATTTATGATATGCTTTCTTTTTCAGCTGTACAACTTGTTGGATACGGTAGCGACTCTGATGGTGACTACTGGATTGTTCGAAACAGCTGGGGATCCAGATGGGGCGAAGATGGTTACATTCGATTGGCTAGGGAATCTGAGCTCATGTGTGGTACTGACAGCACTCCTTTGATGGGAACTGCATGTGAAAATGACGGCAATGATGAACTTCATGTCTGTGGACAATGTGGTGTTCTCTTTGATGTTGTTTATCCTATTGGAGTAGATTATGTCCAAGAAGCTTAAATAAAACACATGGAAATACATTCATTTCAAGCTATAATTTGTCTCATACATTTCACTCCATCTGATAAGTGTAAGTTTGGAAAGGTTAAAACTTTATTCAACTGTTTACACAGCAAATAAGCATGTACAATGTACATGTATCTTGACCACAATTTGATTCGTTGCAAAAATAGAGAAACTTCCTTTTTTATGGTCTTAGGTAGTACATGACAAAAAATGTTTATGTAAGGTTCAGGGATCAGGTAGCCAGCAGGGTACAGCTTGAGAGTCGACTTAGTTACCTGAAAGTGGAGGGACATTTGAAGTTTTGGCATTTTTGAAGAGCCAATGAAGAGACGAATCCAACGAGGTATAGCACGAAATGCTCCTCCGGCAATGAAAAATACCGGTCTTATCCGGTAAAAACCGGTACAACCGGTATGAAAAATTGTCCATTCGATGAAGGATGAAATTATATGAAACTTTTATATCAAAAATATTGCTGAGAAACCTACCATTAAAAACTGAGAGCTATTTAACCTAAAAAAATAACTTTGAAAAAAATTTTATGATATGGGTAGTGCCGGAGGAGCATTTCGTGCAATACCTCGTTGGATTCGTCTAATCGTGGGCTTTCCAAAAATGCCAAAACTTCGAATGTCCCTCCACTTTTAGGTAACTAAGTCGACTCTCAAGCTGTGAGGGTGATGATGATGCATACCCAATGTGTTGCAACATGAAATCTACTATGTACTCTTGGCAGCCGAGATTGTGGTTGTATCAATTTGAGGTCAGAATGGAATTGTAAAAAGCTTACCTATGTCTACTTAACTTTTTGAGATAAAGGGTCACCAACAACTTTCGTCATTGTCACATTGCAGTACAGTTGTATCTTCACACTCTTTCAAGTAAGGCTGTACCTCAGCAGCAGACTATGGCTTGAAATGGACATAGGTATCTAGTATCCAAGTTTGGGTCGCTTGGGTAATATTGGTGATCAAATATCTAGGTATATTCTATTGTTTTTAGTGCATTACCCCATGACCATAGGCATGCAAAAGGTAAAGACTAGGGGCTCATGGGATATAGATTTCGACAATACTCAGCAAGGATTTTTTCTGTGACGTCACTACGCCTCTCACAGACTTTACTACAGTAGAATCTGCCGTTAGGTGGCAACCTTTGTCTGATTTTTTCGCGGGCTTATTTCCCTCATGGATACTTTTTCACTCCTTGACCCTTGTATCAAAATTGGGTTACCATGGGTATTGCATGGTCAATACCACAGTCTGAGGTACAGCCGGACCTACTTATAAAGTCAGTTGAAAAACATGGATGCTTCTTCTAAAGTAGAACAAATACCTCCCGAATACAAAGTCGGTGAATATGAAGACAAAAAGTAAGATGTTTTGGTATCCATACATTTTCTATATATACATCTTTAGATAGAATTTTAAATTGGTTTCAGTGTTCATCGAGTGAAGGGAAAATCTGGAAAGTTTGATGGTAATTATCTGTACTCCTTGGTGGAAAGCTTCAAAGTTTTTGCCTCCAATTCTGGAACATTCTGGCCAGTGGTTTGGTTTCTGGTCCTTTACTATATCATTTTTGGTTTTTACATCTTTGGCCTCCAGGATGCTTGCACAAAACCAAACGAACAAAATTGTACAAATTCCACATCAATGTGGAAGTCAAAGGAAGCTTTCAGATTGGCAGTGAAAGATTCTAATGAAAAGTGGACAATAATCACTGAAGTTATGGGCATCTTTCTTGGACTATTTGTGGCCAGTATGATGAGTAGATGGTGGGCTCAAGTGTCAAGCATGCCTGACATCTCCCCAGTTGCAATGGTGCTTAATTGTTGGGTCTTATCAGGAGAGGGTTCATTGGAGTTGAAGAAAACCATTCTGAGGTATTGCTTGTTGTCCTACAATGCAGTCATGATCCAAATCAGCCCAAGAGAAATTATCAAATCAGAGCAGTCTTATTGGAGCTGGCTGTGTTGTTGTTGTTCAGATGGAAGGGAGGAAGGCATTGGAACTCCTGACAAGTATGACCTAATTCTTTCAAAAGATGCTCATCAAGTCAAGATTGAGGAAGCAATGTTAATTGACAAGCTAAATAATTCAAGATACTGGTTTGTACCAATCAACCAAGCCTGTACATTGATTAGAGACCGCCCAAAATTGATCCCGGATGCTACGGATGTCATGGCAGCCATTATGAAGTATCAAAACAGCCTAGGAAACCTAATCCAATTTGATGAAAACCCTTTCCCTCCTTTGTGTGTTAATGCTGTTAATCTGATTTCTTGGGTGTATCTTTCGATTGGAGCATTTGCTGTTCAACATTGTGATTCCTTCAGTACACCTGAAAATTTGGGCGATTGGTTTTGGGTAAACATCAAACCTGATTCTTACTTATATTGAGTAAAAAAAGTTACCATCAAATTATTATTTCAGCTTATCATACTGCATATCCCAAGCTTTCCCTTACTTATCATCATCTTTTATTTTGCTTGGAAACGTATGGCTGAGATATCCATGTCTCCTTTTGATGGGGACTTCATTTACGATTTGAAGATGAATGAGGAAATGGAAGTTCAGATTTTTAACGCGTCTCTTGCTTTGTACAAAGCTAACCATAGCAGGGTTTCAGCCGAAAATCGAGCACAAGACGAGTCGTCCAACGTGTAGACATTAATTAAGATGAGTTATATTTTGAAGTCTATGTACCTAACTAGTTAATAAATAATCAATTTCAGTGATGAAGACTATTTCATTGTTTATCCTACTGGAGTAGATTATGTCCAAGAATCTTAAATAAATAAAACACATGGAAATACATTCATTTCAAGCAATAATTTGTCTCATACATTTTCTCCTTCTGATGGGTGTGTGTTTGGAAAGATTAAAACTTTATTCAACTGTTTACACAGCAAATAAGATAACTCACAAACAGTAGATGTTTCCATTATTTTAAGTATATGCCTTGCATTATGACAGTCTTAATATTGCTAGTCCTTGTGTCCTTAGCTGCAACTGAACCTTCATACAAAAGGTTTGAAGCCTACAAACAGGATTATGGCAAAGTGTATAACAATCCAATAGAAGATCTCCAAAGGTTTGTCACATTTTCAAACAACCTGAAAGCAATTGAAAGACACAACAACAAATCACAAGTAAATTGGAAAAAGGGAATCAATCAATTCACTGACATGACAAGTAAGGAATTCAATGATGCCATGAATGGGTTCATTGCCACAGGACATGATAAACATGATACCATTGGAAATGTCGAAAAAGACTTTAATTTCAAAGATTTGCCTTCATCTGTTGATTGGAGAGAGTCAGGAGCAATAAGTGATGTCAAAGATCAAGGATTTTGTGGATCATGCTGGGCTTTTGCTACAGGTAAATTAAGTACCGCGAAAATATGACAGACCTAACACACCAGTTTGCAAAATAACTATGTACCTATCCTTGTATCTAGTTGAAACTATTGAATCATACTTGCAAATCAGTTCTGGAAATCCAGTAGAAGAACTTTCAGCTCAACATATCAATTCTTGCGCACCTAACCCATTGAACTGTGGAGGAATAGGAGGTTGTGAAGGTTCTATTACCCAACTAGGATTAGTTTACACTCAACTTTTTGGTCTCACTAATGAAGCAGATTATCCATACACCTCAGGAAATGTAAGTGAAGTATGCATACCTATATTGTCTTACATATAAAAAATGTCAACGCTTTTATAGTCTGGAAGCACTGGTTCTTGTGATTATGATGCTAATTCCATGAGCTCCACTGCAAGTTTGAGAGGCTATGAAACCTTGCCAAGAAACAACTATGAAGCTGTCATGTACCATCTGGCAAATGTGGGACCTCTTTCTGTGGCTGTTGATGCTTCAAATTGGGATCAGTACAGCAATGGAGTATTTGATGGATGTAGTTATGACAAAGATATCCAAATAAATCATGGTAGGTTGGAGATGTTCATCAAAATTGAATAATTGTTATTTGTTACTGTGTTTTAGCTGTTCAACTGGTTGGTTATGGTAGTGACATTTATGACAGAGATTACTGGATTGTACGCAACAGTTGGGGATCAAGATGGGGAGAAGATGGATACATTAGACTCACAAGAGAATCAATGCCTCCTTGTGGAACAGATAGTACCCCATTATTTGGTACAGGATGTGAAAACGATGGGAAAGATGTCCTATCTGTTTGTGGACAATGTGGAATCCTATTTGATGTTGTGTATCCCATTGGAGTTGATTACATTCAATAAATACCAAATCACTCTCAATCCTTGAAAAAGCATCTAATAGGAAGCATTTAGATATCTTTGAAACCGACAATTTCTGTATCATAATATGACAAGACAGTTATCTGTTCAGAGAGGATATAGATTGGAATTTAGAATAAGTGCTGATCAAGGGTTGTGTATGCTGTAGCCTTATTATCATCAATCAATCAATTTACCCGGATGTTTCAAAAATGATAAGCCTTCTGTCTCACTATTTTGTAAGCCGTTCCAGAATTAAGACTACAACATGGCGCAAATTGGACTCTTTGCAAATTCTCTAATTAAGTCTTATGTGACCAAAGTAGCAAAATACTTCCCCTGGTGGGACAACTTGAAGACCAATTGCACCTATGGTATCACAACCTTGGGAATGGTGGCCATAGGTACTTCTCAAGCATTAGGATTTTCTTTGGCTTGTGCACCTTGTGATGATTATGAAGACTGTGGAGATTTCGAAGGAAAAGAAAGTACTAAGCACAGATAGAAAATCATTTTGACACCTGAGTAAACCATTTTTTTTTCTAGATGTATTTTCTAAGGATGATCAGGGTTGGGTAAACAGTCATTGCACATTTGATTATGGAGCATCAGATGTGCATGCCACCTTCATGTCCCAGTTTCCAATGCTACTGGTTGCCATTGCTTTGTTTATGTTGTTAGTTGACCAAGGCATCATGACAATTTGCAAATCAAACAACTCAATGGGAAATCTCCACAAGATGCTTGAACACATTGCTGACAAAGAAAAAGATAAGAATGAAAAAACTGTGGAATTGTTGCAAAGCTTTGCTTCCAACTCTTCTTGCAACTTTTTTGTTGCTTATGTTTTGAGGGCTGTGATCGAAGGGATTGTGGCTTCTGGATTGCTTTTCTCCATTATCTTTTTTGGGATTATCCCTAACAATCCGGAAACTTGGCAATGCAGTATTGGTACCTCTGAATTTTTATGTGCCAATCATAGGGTTGAAATCTACACAGCTTTCATGTATTTGGCTTCAATTATGTTGGCCATTCAAGCCATTTGTGCCTATGGAAGCTTGATTTGGTTTTGTCCATGCTTTGGAAAATTGGATGGCATCATGAGCAATCTGAAATTTGATCTGAGCGAAATGAGATTTCATTCGGGAGATGATAATGAACATACCATTGACATAGAAGAGTTGTACTATCATGACAAGAATTTTAAGCTCATGTTTGATATCTTGTCAGAGACCAATGGTGTTGAATCCTGCCTTCAAATTTTCTGCCTTTTGGACAAGAATGTTCACAAATTATGCCAAGCTGACAACCTCAAAATCACTCAAAGGGTCAAAAATGCCATTGTCAAGTTTGATGGTGCACCTGCATTTAAAGTTATGGATGATGAAAACTGTATTTTCACTGTTGAGATTACTCCCAATGTATTATCGGTAAGTTCAAAATTACTGTCAAAACCGATCAAAGCACTTTTGTTAGTTGTTTCTCAATTCATCTTTTGTTATGTAATAGGGATCAACCAAAGCATTAGATGGAAACACTCAAGTTGAAGAAACTGATGTAGAAAGTGGAATTCAATTGAGAAAACCCCTAAACATGGAAACAACTTTCGAAAACCTGGAGTTATCTGAGGATTACACAATCAAGATTGATTCAATCATCAATGGCAAAACAATGACTTGCAAGCAAACCAAATTCAGATTGACACCCAATACAACTTCCCCTACTCAAAACACATGTGTCTAGTTTAAAGTTATGAAAAAAATTGTGATTTTCTTTCTAATAAAAGCTATATTACTTCTTAGCCCATGCCCACACTGTTTGACCTAAGAATTAGAATAAACAAACACTTGATAAAGTTTCTCAAAACAAAAAAAGCAAAAAATGAGAATAGTAGTCATTTCTCTTTTTCTTTCCTTACTAATTCAAGTGAGGGCTAAAAATTCATACTATTCACAGCAATTTGAAAGTTTCAAGCAACATTTTGGAAAGTCTTACAAAAGTTTCAATGAAGAATCAGCAAGGTTTGCTAACTTTGTAAACAACCTGGATGAAATCAACAAGGACAACTCTTCTGAGAGAAAATGGAAAAAAGGGATCAATCAGTTCTCTGATATGACTAAGGAAGAGTTCAAAAGGAAAATGAATGGGTACATTACCTTGGCAAGGGATGAGGTTCAAGTGCAAACAGTGCAAAGGTCTCACAATATCAGCCTCAACAATTTGCCTGAAACAGTTGATTGGAGAGAGTCTGGTGCAATCAGTGAAATCAAAGATCAAATGTTTTGTGCTGCATGTTGGGCATTTGTTGCAAGTAAGTGCTTTCATACACAACCAATGTTAACTAGAAATTATATGTATGTTTTAAGTTGAACAGATTGAATCGTACCTACAAATCAAGACTGGAAAAACTGTAGAGCAACTATCAGCTGAACATCTCACAGCTTGTTCAACAAATGCTCTAAGCTGTGGAGGTGATGGAGGATGTGCTGGATCCCTGCCTCAGTTAGCCTTCCTTTACACCCAATTATTTGGGTTGGTCTCAGAAGCTGACTATCCCTACACTTCAGGAAAGGTACCCTTGAGCTTTTTCTCCTCAAAGAGATCTCTTTTTATGCTTTCTTTCTATCAAGTATGGAATGACAAATGACTGTTCATATGATCCAAACTCAATGCATACTATGGCCACACTAAGAGGATTTGAAACTTTGCCAAGAAATAGCTATGCAGCTGTAATGAACCATTTGGCTAATTTTGGACCATTGTCAGTTGCAGTTGATGCTTCAGACTGGATGAACTACAGGCATGGCATCTATGACAGTTGTAGATATGACAGGAACATTGAATTGAATCATGGTAAAATGGCAAGTTATTTAGTTAGCAATGATATAAAGGCTAAAATCTCTGATTATAGTTGTTCAACTGATTGGTTATGGTACTGATCCAGATGAAGGTGACTACTGGCTTATCCGTAACAGTTGGGATACATGGTGGGGGGAAGATGGCTTCATGAGATTGAAAAGAGAATCAGACCCTCCATGTGGAACTGATAACACTCCTTTATCTGGTGGAGGCTGTGTAAATGATGGCAAAGATGTTCTCACAGTTTGTGGACAATGTGGTATTCTGTATGATGTCATCTATCCTATCGGAGTTGATTATGTTCAGCATTAAAAATTCACATTTGCATTGGATAATAAACTGAACTTTGAGCAAGGTTGTCTAGTTTTGGGGACTCAGTAAAGTTTGTGAGAGCATTGAGGTCATCTGAGATAAGCTTATCCTTGCTACATTAATCCATTGACAGCTCAAGATGAAAGTTGTTTTCTTTCTATTTGTGATGGTCAATGTGTCCTTTGCCAAATAGTAAGTTTTGAAACATTGTTAGTATAATAAAGAAAGTGGAAATCAATTTGTTTCAGTGAGTGTCCAACATATTGGCTTGATTTAGGGGAAGAATTTGGATGTTTCTACTTTGCTCGAGAATCTGGAGATCTTGATTGGTGGAATGCACAAGCTTATTGCAATAGGTTGTATGAGGATGCCTATCTAGCTGAAATAAAAAGTGGAGCCACTCAAGAACTCTTGGCTGAGTATGCAGATAGCCTTCCTGATTACCATTGGTGGCTTGGAGGAACAGATTACTTTGAGGTTAGTTCAACAATCCATATTTTTTTTAACTATGTATTTGAACTATACATAACTATTGATAATGTTTTAGGATGGTGCATGGAGATGGGAAAGAAATGAAGACATCATTGGATTCTTTGCATGGGATAAAGATCAACCTGATGGAGAGAATTATTTAGGGGATCCTGAAGATTGTTTGCTAATGTTTTCCCATGACAGATCTTCCAAACGCCTTTGGAATGATAGTGTCTGCAGCGGAGTCACTAACAAGAGGCCATTATGTCAACTTTTTCCTCGACCTCAATAAACAAAATCAATGCACCAATTTCAGTTGTTATCTAAAGTCTTATGTATACTATGTACAATGATTTACATAAAACTTTGCTAGATTTCTCCTTGGGCCTCAATAAGCAAACATAAACATAGATAAATATATTTATTTGGGAGTAGAGAAAATGAAGTTCTTACTTCTCATCATTGGGATTGTATCCATAACTGCAACTGAATTGAGTCCCAGATCTCAATTTGAAGCATTCAAGCAACAGTTTGGAAAGACTTACAGAGATGAAGTAGAAGAACTAGAACGATTTCTTATCTTTGAGAATACTCTCCAAGAAATTGAAGACCACAATAGAGCAGGGAAAGGATGGAAGAAAGGCCTCAACCAATTTGCTGATTGGACAAGAGAAGAGTTCAATGACAAATTGAATGGGTATGTTCATATGACATTACCTCAAACACCTTTGGTTGTTGCCAAGGATGTCAACATTAGGAACTTGCCTGACTCAGTTGATTGGAGGGATCAAGGAGCAATCAGTGAAATGAAAGATCAAGGATTTTGTGGTTCTTGCTGGGCTTTTGCTGCAAGTAGGGTTCCTTACTATACTAACGAAACTTTTAATCCATTTCTTTATTCTAGTTGAAAGCATTGAATCTTACTTGCAAATCAACAGTGGCAAACCTGTTGAAAAACTTTCAGCTGAACATATCACTGCTTGTTCAACCAATGGTTTGCAATGTGGAGGAGGTGGAGGTTGTGAAGGTTCTGTTACTCAACTTGGATTCATTTATGCTCAATTGTTTGGCTTGGTCACTGAACAAGACTATCCTTACCTCTCAGGAAATGTAAGTTGAATCTACAGCCAATTTCAAAGTCATTGAAATACCTTTGTCATTCTAGTATGGATACACAGAAAGTTGTACTTATGATCCTAACTCAATGGAAGCTCTAGCAACTTTGAGAGGCTATGAAGTTTTGCCAAGAAACCATTATGCTACTGTTATGAACCACTTGGCCAATGTTGGACCTCTATCAGTTGCTGTGGCAGCTGGGGACTGGAGTTACTATCGTGACGGAGTCTTTGATGGTTGTAGTTATGACAGCAACATTGAAATCAATCATGGTACAACTACAAAGTTGAATTTTTAGTCAGAATACTGAGGACTACTTTCATTTCAGCTGTCCAATTGGTTGGCTATGGCACTGACCCAACAGAAGGTGACTACTGGATCATACGAAACAGTTGGGGAACCTGGTGGGGTGAAAATGGCTACATGAAATTGAAGAGAGAGGCTGATGCCCCCTGTGGAACAGACAACACTCCGTTAATGGGCTCAGGATGTGTGAATGATGGAAAGAATGTTCTAACTGTTTGTGGACAGTGTGGAGTTTTGTATGACCCACTCTATCCTATTGGAGTTGATTATGTACAGGCATAATAATCATCAAATAAACACGAACAGAAACCATTCTCATGATAAAGTATAAACTTGACATAAAAGTTGTGTAAGAGCCTCATAGGACTTCTTCTATTTTATAGCAGAGCTGTCATGAAAATGCTTTTACTACTGAACCTAACATGTCACTAACAGTAAAGGTAGTAGACATCCTACATACACACTTTTTTTTTTCCTTTCCAGCTTCCCCTCCTCAAGGTAGAAAACTGCTTGCATTTGCAGAATTTGTTGACGTTTGTCACAGAAAGCTAGGCTAAGGAGCTTAGAAACCCTCCCTGCTGATGGACTTTATTGAATTTCTATCACTTGAGTGAGCAAAACTGACAACTAAGAAGATTGCAAAGATTGCAAAAATCAGCAAGTCAAGCAAAGAACGAAAGAGAGAAGAGATCCTTTGGATCATCATTTTGAATCTTCCCTTTCTATACTTAATGAAGTATTCAATGCACTCAAAGGCATTACAATAGCATCTTTAAAACCGGAAAAAGGCAACATCATCATATCATATCACTGCTGCATCTTATCATTCCGTTTGAATTTCATTGGAAAAAAGTTGGGAGTAGTAGGATTGAACGGATCTTTATCCTGTACTTAGCAAAAATTAGATAAATCGGATGTCGTACTTGCAAGCTATTAACGGGAAGATGGTAATAGACAAACATCTTGTTCAGTATAGTAGCATGTCACAATATTATTGTCGTCATCATCAGTGTTGTAAATGATGTATTAATCATAGAGAACAATGCAAAAACGGATGTCTAGACCCCTTCACTCATTAAAATTCAAAAAAAAAGTCTGCCCCTGCTCCACCCAACTTTAACTTGTAACTCTTTTTTTTTTTCAGTCTAGAGATTTCGAACAAAGGACTGTCATATTCCACATCCTCATTTAGTTCAGAGAAGTCTGAAAAAAGACCTTAATTGATATACATTCAGTTTGACCTTGAAATGATCTTGAAGGTCTGACATTGGGTCATCTACTTTTAAAATCGACGATTTTTAAACTTAGGTTTGAAACTTGCAATTCTTTCCTTACCTTAAAATTCTGGACGAAGACTTTAGATTGACCGTCGACGTCATTCCGGATCTTAATTATCGATTTCAAATTCTTTTCTTTTGACTGAAAAGGACTTTTTCAGCTGTTTCGTCACTTTCGTAGCTTTGCTGACTTTACTGAGCAATTCAAAATAAGAAGATACTTCATCGATTAATTTTAGGCATGTTTTTCGAATCGATAATTTGTTTTTTTTAAAACTTTCAAAATCCAATTGAATTTCACTCATGGAAAATATCTTGAACAAAAATATTTATTCTAAAAAAGTGTAGTAATGCTAAAGAATATCAATGAAAATAAGAAACTTGCGAAATAAAAGTTGAGTTAAAAAGCTGGACTTTGTTTTCGAGTCATCAAAAGTCTCAACAATCAAGATGAATAAGCAACAATCAACAACAGAATTTCGCCGCGCCAAAAAATTGAAATTCAGCAAAGTTTATAAAAGTCAGAAAAATGAACTTTATAAAGACTCAAATCGACGATAACATTGCGGTAAGAATTTACAAATATTTTTAGTCAATTTACACCATTTGACGCGAAAAACGAGTATTTTTAAAAGCCACAATATTCTGCACAAGCAAAAATTTGGAAAACTCGGAAAAATATGTCAAGTCAGACTTCAACCTGCGATCAGCCAAATCTAGATAATCTCGTTTCTATTCAATAGAAACTAAAGCATCATTTTTCTCATTTTTCAAGTTATGATGCTTTAGCTGTAACCTTCCAAGAAATTCCGCAAAATTCAGCAATTATTGTTGTTGAGTAATGTTTCAATCCTTGAATCATCCGTCAATCCTAAGACGAAGACGAGAAGAGGAGACCTTGTGCACTTGCAGATTTTATGTCTTCTTCAGCCTTTCAAACTTCTCAATTTTCACTCATTTTCACGAGTTTTTATGAGACTCGAAGTCTTTTTATCAATGAAAAATGAGATGATCTAAAAATGTCAAGGGTTAAAATTAAAGAATTCCTTTCATAAATCAATTTTGTTCCAGTGGATTTTTTCACCATTTTTTCTGGGATGACACTTACAAAAAATCAAGGTTATTTCACACATCGCAATTGAAAGAGTCGCTCGGTGGGGTCTCCTCTTCTTCGTCGTCGTCTTCTGTGTCATTCATACAATCTATTTCTATCTTTTCTCATATCTTTATGCAGAACCCCTCCCTTTCTCACGGCGTTGACAATACACAAGGGTCTGAAAATTGGAATTTTAAAATTTTTTCTCAATTTTTCCATTTTTGGTCCAATTTCTAAATGTGTGTCCAATTGTCCAATCTTGCCGAATTTTTTTCAATTTTGTCGATTTTGTCCAATTTTATCCAATTTTATCCAATATTTCCGATTTTGTCCAATTGCAATTTTGCAATTTTGTCAATTTCGTCTATTTTGTCCAATTTTGTCAATCTTGTCAAATTAAGTCCAATATTGTCGGTTTTGTCCAATCTTGTCAATCTTGTCGATTTTATCCAATTTTGTCCATTTTGTCGATCTTGTCCATTTTGTCCAATTTGCCCAATTTTGTCCAATTTTGCCAAATTGTCGATTTTGTCCAATTTTGTCCATTATTATATACATTGTTCAATATTGTCTCACGCGCCTGTATGAAAAGGTATAGAAAAGTACTTACCTTAAAAAATGGACAGCTGAGTAAACAACGCTTTTGACAACATGTAAAAATCCTTTTTACAAAGGACAACTCAAAAGCTTTTGTCACCTAATCCCTAAAAACAAATGACAAAAGTAGCACTAGAAAAAAGAGTCTATATAATCGCTAGGAAGCAAAATCCTACCAAAAAAACCTTACTCATCCCAAAATTGGGTGCCTATAAAAAACAAGATCTCGTCATTATAACCGTTTTATGAAGAAGAAGTCACAAAACTTTGAATTCCTGAGCAATTATGACTTCTTAGCTTTTTGCGGAGTTTTTGACACGACAAATCCGCTGCTACCACTGTGTTGTGACGCAAAGTTGCGTCAACGCTACGCTAAAGCTACTTATGCACACCACTCTAAGAGTTGCTAAAGCACGTGAAGAAGCGTCAGCTAACTGCAGAAAAGAAGATCTAAGAAGGTTTACTACAATTGAAGGAGACAGTCGAGTTTCCGTCTCCCAAGACAAAACATGAAGAGCTAAGTTCTGAAAAACACTTTGCCAAATATTTGTTGGGCCTTCTACTTCTCAACTTTTCAAGATCAGTGTGTGGGTATGTCACATATAAGTGAAAATGGTCTCTGTGAAAAATAGTTTGTTGAGCCAAAGGTTAACCTAGGTCAAGTGCAAGTTTGATGTCTATCTAATGTTCAAAAGTTTCAATTTCAATATTTGAATGTAAGCATTTTTGGCGCGAAAACTAAAATGCTTAAAAAAATTGCTAAACTGAACTGAAAAAATATTTCTGCTCGAATGTTCACACCTGATTAGCTCTCTAACTTTGGACACCTACACACATTTTGGTTCATTCTTGACAATAATTTTTCCGACATTTTTTTTTGCTAAAAAGTGTTATTGATTTTATTAATCTGCAAATTTTAAAAGTTTTTATTTGACTTTACAGAAAGGACAATGCAATGTAGTGTTGTACAAAAATCCAAAAAATGAATCAATGAAGAAGTCATGAAGAAATTCACACTAGTCTACTTCACACTAGCTGTGACATTAATTGTGATAGTGTCTCGACAAAAAGCCCAAGCCACTCCCCTATTTTTTGACAAATTACAACGACTTTTTGGAGGGGGTAGTGGAGGTGGTGGTAATAGTGGTGGAGGATACGGTCAAAGACCCAACAAAAATCCATGGAATGGTGGCTCGCAATATCAAAAGCAAAAGAAGTTTCCATGGGACATTTTTGGCATATTTGGTTACAAGAATGTGATAAGGCCTGGTGGTAGACCTAATGGAGGTCCGGTTCGGCCTCCGAGGCCACCGAGGCCGGGACCTACTTTTAGGCCTATTAATCCTATAAGGTAAGCTCCATTAATAGAGCGAAGCGAGCACTTGCCGGAAGGGCCTTTTTACAACTTTTTTTAGATCGACCTACATTACGTTCTACTACAATGACAATAACAAATTGTACGCATTGTACGTGTACTAAGTTACATGCGCTAAAGTCTAAATACGTCGTATTAGAATAACCGTGTACCAAAAAGGACCTTCCGGATGGACCCCACTTCGCTCGCTTAAAGAGTAACAAAAGCAATTTTCTAAAAAAATATGAATTTTCCATTTCAGGCCGGTCACATTTAGGCCGACAAACAGGCCGACATTCAGACCAACAGTAACGGGTAGACCTCCTTTTTTCCCACCAACCACAACGTGGCCAAATAATTGTAATTGTGGTTGGGATATTGTCAACCAAAATGGACAGCCACAACTGGTAGATACCAATGGTCCACAAATAGTCACAGCGCCACCTAGTGTCAATAATCAACAACAACAAGTGTTGGTGACTGCAGCGCCACCTAGTGTTGTTTTGGGGAAACCTGGAGGTGCAGCTTTGCCTCCATCCATTTCAAGTTCAGGAGGTGTAGTGCCAACCACTCAAACACCTCCTTCAAGTTTTAGAAACTCTGTGAGAACTCCATTGAATCTTGGAGGAGGAACTTTTAATGCTGCTCAGCAATTCTATCCCGCTTCAGACTTTCCTGATAATTTGCCAAAGTATTCGCCAAATTTACCGGCACGACGAAGAAGACCATTAACTACAACAGTACCAAATCTCAACGATTTTGGGGTAAGACAATTTTGTCAAAAAAATCACATTTTGACCAAAAAATCATTTAGGTGAAAAGTAACATTTTTTTATGCATTTATGAGTCAAACTTGTTTTGCATAAAAAATCACCGAATAACCACTTAGGGTGATTTACTTTCTACAGATTAGGGTGGGTTGAATTTTACAGGTATCAAAAATTCAAAGAAGTTTTTGTCAAATCTACTTTTTGGACAATGAAAGTAACTAAAAATTCTCATTTTTACGTACCTAATTTTTTTCGGAAACTCGAAAAAAAAACTTCTCGA
>LT727937.1:0-15574 GCA_900157175.1 Oithona nana
AAAAGCGTGCGCTCGAGTAAGCGTGCGCTCGAGTAAGCGTCCGCTCAAGAAAGCGTGCGCTCTAAAAAGCGAACGCTCGATACTAAAATAATTTTTGAAAAATGATGTAACGATTCGCTCCCTCGACCCTTCGGGCCTCGGTCGCTCCGCAGTTTTAAAAAATAGATTCAATTACCTGCTCGTCCAGAAATTCCGAGTTGGAGAGTGAGCTGAGAACTTCTTCTAAACCAATGGTATGTCCAATGGTTGAATTTCCTGCTCGGTCTCGATCCGATCCATCTTTGGGCTTTTTGTCTCTTTCAAACTAAAGAAAGACAAATAATGACAAACTTTAGAGGAAAATCGAAGACAATTGAGGCCATAATAGTAAAAGAAAATCCTCTTTCCTTCTTAATTGAAACTTTTTTATAAGTACAACTAGTAATTGGTAAATACACTGTAATAAAAAAGTAATTACAGTCCACGTCATTGTCATTACATGTCACTAATCTTTAAAAGCCCCCAAAAAGTGAGCTAAGCAATATTTTTTTGTTAATTGAAATGAGACATTTTTGACCTATTTTGAAACACTTTGTGGAAGTAGATTATCACGTGCACAATTGAAGTTGGCCTCTTTGAAAGATAATAATGCGAGCGAGCGAGCGAAGAAAAAGACAGAGAAAAAGTGCATTTTTCCCTTTGCTGAACTTACCAATCGCAAGAGGGACCAGGGTGTCTTAGCTTTCCTAGCAGATGCTCCCCCTGTCGATGCAGTTGTCTCTGCAATAAGGAAAAGGGGGATCAGCCTCAACTTAATCCTGAGACTTTCGTCAACTCTTACTAGTGTAAACTAGATAGTATCTCTTAGCTCTTTTTTCAGAGTCTCTCTTTTCAAATTGAAAACATACCTGCGACTTCATTTGCCAAGCTTTGAGTCGAACCATCCAACTCTGAAATGAGGTTGAAGAAAATCTTGATTAAACGCCATCTACCGATTTTTCAATTCTAACTACGAAACACAGCGTTTGAAAATCATCTAAATTGTCTCATTTGAATATTCATGGCAAAAAAGTATTTTGGTACCATTATCTCTTAAGATATTTGAATTTTAACGCCAAAAATGGGCCATTCACTTATTTTTGGCGCGAAAGTTCAGATACTATGTATCTTTATTTTGAAACTAAACGTAACTCGCTTCGCTCGTAATGTTGTAATATGAGACATTTTGAAGGATTTTCAAACACGCAGTTTGATTTTTTTTGTGGCAAAGACAAAATCGCCTTAAAAAAGGAAAATGAATTCTTAAGGGAATTGGAAAGTACCTGGAAAGTTTCCTCTATGGGTCAGAGCTTTCGAGTAGACCAACAAATCACCCGGACAAACTTGCATAGGAGGAATGACCACAACAGAACTTCGTCTCGGAGCCGGAAAAGTCCGTGAAGTGGGGGAACTTGTGTTTATGACATAATCCCCGTTAGAGGTCGCTTCACAACAATGACCCCCCTCAACCCCTGGGCCACCTAAAATGTCTTCGCTGTCTAAGGGGTCATCTGCGGGTTCCATGGGGTCATCGATTTTGGGTGGAACTAAGGCCCCACGTCGGGCCAATTGGGTGGAATCTGGGCCTTTATTTGGGCCTTTTTCCGTGTCTTCATTTTCTTGATCTTTGTCAAGTCTTTGTTGTGTTGATTGAGGATCTAATAAAGACTCAGTCTGTAATTAGAAAATAAATGCTGCCTTAGTACATCCCCTTTGCACAAGTATGTCAATCATTGCATTGCAGTTGCAAATACAAGGTTGTCATGGTGCTTCAACCTGTCGAGGACCGCGGAAAAACTTGGTTTAAAATGTTTCCTCGGTACTTCGCGCCTCAGTTAGAAAACAAGTGTTGTATGAACTACTAAGTTAATCGCGGTCAAAACAATTGTTACTGGCAAAACGCAAATCAAAGTCAAAATGCTAATCGCGGTCAAAACGTTTATTGTGATCAAAACACTAATCGCGGTCAAAATTATGGCTGCACTTACTTTGGCCGATTGGATATTTGGTGAAGGAAGACTCATGTAAGCCTGAGTATTGGGACTCAGTCGACTCCCATCTCTACTCCGAACCAAACCTAAAATGAATAGCAAATCTGTTATATACACAAAGAAAAAAAATTTATAAAAATTCACTTTGCTTGATGAATCTCGCAAGAGAAGTTATGAACCTCAGTTTTTTGTTTGCCTAGGGGGAAAAAATTTGCAGATAGAACACCTGCGCCTCGAGCAGGAAAAATGCAAAAAAAACCGGTTAAAATACTTTTTTTGAAGTCCATGACCGCGAGAATTTCTAATATATTTTTCAAAAATCTTTGAAATTATGTAGGTTTTTAATAGAATCTTTAAAAAGCCTTTAAGTACTTATTAGTCTATGACCGTGATAATTTACAAATAGTTTTAAGGCTATGACCGCAATAATTCCAAATAGTTTTTAGTGAATGACCGCAATAATTAGAAATAATTTTGAATTTTAAATGTTTAGTATCTTTAGGATGATTTTGTAATACACTACTCGCGGTCAAAATTGTACCTCGACTGACGATATTCAACCTCATGCAATCTCGATGAACTTTTTCGCAATTTTCATGGCAAAATGTACACTTTGAATCGATCAGATGACTAATATGTTCCACTCCTTCAGGTACAGGTTGAAAGACAACGATTGGGACACTATTTTTCTTAGGTTTCCCATAAACCAAATTCAAAGGAAAACACTTGTGAAAAATGCTCGAGTCATTAGGTTCCTGATTATTTTGAGGAGTCTTTTTTAGTAGACTTGAACAGGATGAAGTCCTTCGTAAATCTTTGGGACGATTTATACGTATGCTCAGCATTATGGAAACTGAGAAGACTGAGAAGAAGACTTTCTTTCTTCTCTGCTTTTGCTGAGGACTCGAAGAGCAACTTGTTGAGCTACTCCTTCTAGGCGCCGCTTTCTTGAAAACCAAAAAGAAGAGCAGAAGAAAGCACAAAAAACATGACTTTTTACTCTCTTCCATCTTCAAGTCTTCAAGTGACAAATCTCTTTTTTGCAAGAAAAATGAAGATAAGAGGATGATATACTTGACTTCTTTCTCCACTCCTTTAAAAAAGGCTTTCTTCACACTACAGGGTCGTGTGTAATGTATTACTATAGTGTACTGTACCGTTATTTTGTTTGCAACCTGTATTTTCTATTGAGATGTTTCAGTAAGTCGAGGTTTTGTTGAGTTGTCGGAAAAAGTCAACAAAACCTCGATGGATTAGGTTTCTGATTTATATACAGCCGATGTCTTTCAAAAGTAGCGACCTACATTTTTTAGGGCATTACAGGAAAAATTTGCCATGGCATGTATTAGGGAAAATGAGTCGAAACTCGAAAAATATGTGGCGTGCATGCACGACTATTAGGCAGATTATATTACGTATGGCTGCATTCATTGAAGCTTCTGCTTTATCTAAAAAAGACTTTCATTGGTAAGGTCTTTTCAGAGTCTTTATTAGCAACAGCATTTCTCGGCGGCGGTCAAACGTGCGTTGCATGCACTATCAGAAATTAATCATGAATTATAATCGTGTTAAGCGTTTTAGTACGTCATATCCAACGTCATTGCTTGGATACTACTCAAAGTACATACTTCTAAGAATAATTTGTGTAGATGTAGCTTCAACTTTCATGAGAAGGAGATAATGGATTTGTCTGTTTTAGTCATTTCTTCCCAACCAACTTTACCATTTTACACAGTAGGTGAAAATCACTTTTAAAGTCTCATTAGAATTCTCACCAGTTTTTTCAAATATTTGAATTTTCACGCCAAAATAGTCCAAAAAATATATTTTGAGGCAAACTCAAATTGAAAATTCAAATGAGCGAATTTTAATGATTTTCACCTACTGTGTAAAGTTGTTTTTGTCAGTTTTTGCCTTACCGTTGAAATAGAGTTCAAAATGTCTGTCCCATTCAATTTGGGTGTCTGGAGATGACGGAGTCACCATCACTTGTTCCAGCAAAGTTGCCGTTCTGGAGATCATCATTGATTGAGATTTGGGAAGCATCTTTGGCGATTCAAAAGATTCTGGAGAACTGTTCTAAGCGTCGAAGATCATTAGCTGTTCAATCACGTTTGCTAGTAATCAGATCCTTTTCATTGTTTTCTCTCTGAATTTTGTTACAATTTCTCACTTTTTGAAAAATTCACACTGAAGTCACTCAAGGCCAGTCACACTCTGCATTGGCTACTACAGGGTGACCAGGCAAGTTTGGAGTAAAGTAATGAGCAATTTTTCAAAGCTCGAAAAAGGAGTTGGGTGCAAGCGAGTGTAGATTATATTTTGTCTAACCCAACTTTTTCTGAGCTTTGGAATATTGTCCAGTATCACCTGTACCGAACATGCTTGGTCACCCTGTAGTAGGAGTAGTTTTAAGCCTCTTATGACACGGAGAAGCGGGGATTTTCTTTTGTACAGTCTATAATTAAGCCATTATATGAGACCCACAGTGTCCTATTTTCTAGGATTTTCAGTCAGAATTAAAAAATTCTAAAGCTCAAATCACCTAACTCAACTTAAGACATTCACAAGTTTGCCTCACTTAAGTCCACCGACTCAATTTATTTCAAAGCTCACCTCACCTAACTGCAATTTTCCAACGATCATTTCACCCAATGTTTTATTATTTTTTTATTTTATGTACTAGCAAACGTGAAATACACTGTGAATCTTGAGTAAAGAGAAGAGATCTCGTCAACCTTGACTCCAATGCACCAGGAGTGGGACTAAACTGCAAAAGCAACTCTGCTACTACCGTTGAAGTAACATTTCAAAAAAGGGAAAGTCACAGTGTTTTAAAAATCGTTCAAAAAGTCTCATTTTTACAACATTGTGAGCGAAGCGAGCTACGTTTAATTTTGTTATGAAAATATTTGAATTTTCGCGCAAATTTAACAATTTTGGCGGGAAAATTAAAATGAGACTTTTGGTGATTTTTAATCATTGTGGAAGCGGTGCAGTAGCAGATCAATTTGCACTAACATTGATCCATAACTTTTGCAAAAAAGAAAAAACGAGAGTCACTGGATCAGAGAGTTTCTCTCTTCTTTGTGTCAAGTTGAAGAAGGACTTCAAAAAGAATTTGTATTGAAAATATTCAAATCCTGGATTTGAGTACAGACAGACATCAGAATAATCAGATCCTGTCTGGAATCACGGTGTTTGAAAAACAATTCAAAAAAGTCTCATTTTACAACTTGATTTTCAAATTAAAGATAATTGAATTTTCGTGCCAAACATAATGATAACTTTTCGAATAATATTCGGCAAATTACCGATTTAGATGATTTTAGATCATTATTTTTGGCATGAAAATTCAAAAAATACGACATCGTAACAATTTTACGAACAATACTAAAAAAATAAAGTTCGTTTTCAATTATGATATTTTATAGCCAATTAGCTTAATGAGCGTAGATCCTAGAAGAAGTCGGAATTTTCGCTATTGTTCTTATTTCTGGCAAAGGTTTCGTGATTTATCAATACTATTTTGCGTTTTTAACAGAAAGCCCAAATCCTAAGAGAATTCTTTTTTACCTTTCATCTACTTTTCAACAAAAGTTTTTCAAAAGTACAATTCTCGATTACATATTGACTCTAGAGGCCGTTGCATAAAAAAGTCAGTATGGGGTCCTCATCTGGTAACCTAACCTAATTACCTAACCTAACCCTACTTCTAATGTAATTGCATGGAAGGAGACAGAAAGGAGAAAATTAATTTAGCTCCCTTCTGTGTCCTTTATTCTAAAGCCTTCTTTACCAAGTTTCTGAGTAAATTCATCTGCTACTGGAAGATTACAGTGGAAAATCATTTTCCACAAATTCCATGGAAAAACAGGATTCGACTGATGCATTCATGGAAGTCACATTTTAAAAAGGGATCTATAGAATTTTTGGAAAGTATCTTTCCAGTCGAATTCGGTCTTTGAGTGAATTCACCAAATTCCACTGGAAAACTGTTTCCAGTAATTCTTTGGAAATTGAATTCCACAGACTTTGAGTTTGTTGGAAATAATTTTCCAATTGCGAATTCCATTATAAGGTAAATGAATTGGTGGAAATCACATTTTCCACGAATTATGTGGAAAACTCAATTCCATAGATTGTTTTTTTTTTTCAGATTTCCGCTAGTAGATGAATTCACTCTGTGATAGAATGTGCAATGGAAACAGAGTACATATATTGTTTTCCACGGCAAGTTTGATTAAGGTGGATTTGAAAAAAGAACCTCGTTTATTGTGTAAGCAACAAATTGAATGAAGGAAAAAGGAAATGTCTTTTCAATTCAATTTCGAATCTGATTGAGAACTCGACTGTTGAATTTAAAAATGCCTAGTAAGCTGAAAAAAAAAATCAAATTTTTACAATAATCTGAGCAAAGCTTGCAAAGAATTCTAAAATTCAAAACAAACTTTTTTTTTCTAATTCTCAGCTTCTTCTTTTCTATAAACTTTACAAGGAGAGCAGCAGTTGAGAAGAAGCGCAAATATTTTTCAAAGAGTAAAGTTCTAAGCAAACAAAACTTTTGATAAGACTGAGAATCGAATCCCCCTAAAAAAATCTCTCAATCACAGTGGTTGAAAAATCATTCAAAAAGACACCTGTGCGAGCGAAGCGAGCTTCTTTTATTTTTAGTGATCATTGCTGATCATTGTTGAGCATTACTGAGTCTTGCCGAATATTGCTGAGTATTACTGAGTATTTCTTACTATTGCTGAGCATCACATATTATTACTGAGCATTGCTGAGTATTTCTATCTAAGCATCGCTGAGAATTGCTGAGATTTGCAGATTTTTTATCAATCGAAATCATTTTAGTTCATTAGTATCGAAATATGTCACAGATGAACTCTTTTAAAGAGGGGCAAGAGAATCAGGATGATCATATAATCTGAAACATGCCATCCTCCTCGTAAAACATTATTACCCGAACTTGAACTGCCTCGACGTTTAGGCTGCTGAAGTAACTGCGGCAAAGTCGAAGGCTGCGGAGGGGGTCCGGGAGGTCCTCCGTTAGCTGGCGCNCTGAGCATTGTTGAGCTTTACTGAGTCTTGCCGAATATTGCTGAGCATTACTGAGTATTTCTTACTATTGCTGAGAATACTGAGTCTTGCCAAATATTGCTGAGTATTACTGAGTATTTCTTATTATTGCTGAGTATCACAGAGTATTTCTGAGTATTACTAATTATCGTTGAGAATTGCTGAGATTTGCAGATTTTTTATCAATCGAAATTATCTTAGTTCATTAGTATCGAAATATGTCACAGATGAACTCTTTTAAAGAGGGGCAAGAGAATCAGGATGATCATATAATCTGAAACATGCCATCCTCCTCGTAAAACATTATTACCCGAACTTGAACTGCCTCGACGTTTAGGCTGCTGAAGTAACTGCGGCAAAGTCGAAGGCTGCGGAGGGGGTCCGGGAGGTCCTCCGTTAGCTGGCGCAATAGGTGCTTGAGGAGCAGCAACGACGCCACCATTAAAGCTGTTGACAGCCAGAAAATTAGACTCTTCCACAGGATTTGAAGGAAATTGATGTAAATAGGATTCCACTAATGTTTGTCTGTATTCATTGGGATTGGTGTCACCATACATCATGGAATGCTCGTACAAATGCGTTTGGAAAGGGGAGACTTTTCCAGTGAGCGAACCGGGTCGACTGCTATTGTTATTGGCAATTTTTCGTAGTGTTTGTAAGGAATTCCAACTCAAGGTGGAACTATTACTTCCCTGGAATTTTTATAGTTTTTAAACTTTTTTTGGCATAAAAATGAATTTAGAGATTTTTGGTTGTTTTTGCAAATGTCCCTTTCCATCATCGAAAATGAAAAATCCCGATTTTTTTAAGACGCTCTACCACTGAGCTATCAAAGCTAGATACTTTAAAGCGAAATTTTTCTTCAAATAAACTCTTGAGTTAGCTGAGGGGGGAGAGAGGGGATGATTTGCTACTCCAAAAATTCTTTTAGCCAGTACCCTGTGTTTTGTCTTGTTGAGAAGGGATTTTTTTGAAGATTTTTTTTTTCCGAGGGGATGAAAAAACACAAAAAGGGGGAAGGAATTCGGTATAGAATGAATGAAAATGGCGTTTCTTCAAAATAAAACTGTTTTGACCAATTGTAAATGTACCTGAGAGCAGTTAGATCCGTGTCTTGATCCATGTCTAGATCCATTTCTGCTGCCGTAAATGGAATTGATGGATCCTCTAGGGCTTCTCAGAGGTGGCAGCTCTAAAACATCAGGGTACAAATCGAATTCATCCTCTTCTCCAGGTTCTGTTTCATCAGTTTCAGCAGTATTGGAAAAATCCTTGCTTGAAGGAACTTGATGAGATGTTGTCTCACAGGGTGGAGAGGCGTTATCGATTTCCTGTATCTGATATGATTTTCTTATGTCAGAATTTCTGATTTAATCAATCTTGTCAAGTTTGAAAATACGTGTACCTTTTTGAAACAACATATCTTAGAAGTGAGATTGTTTTCCCTAATTTCGAGTGGAGCTGACTCCGCTCGAATCTCCAAAGTATGCTTTGGACACCCATTTTTTTGTACCTGTTTGTGTTTTATCACTGTGTTTGAAAATCACAGAAAATGCCTCATTTGATTTTTTTTTCAATGCCAAAAATGGCCAAAATGTTTCATTTGAACTTTAACAGACAAAATTGCCAATGTTAATGTTTGACCTCCATGACCTCTGAGGCCATTGGAGGTCATTCTACTTTAGATCTTTAAAAAAGCTCATTCAAGGAGGCCTTTTTTCAGTATGTAGTACATTAAAATGCAAAGTACATAAACAACCTCAAAATAGTTGACCTCCATGGCCTCCGAGGTCATTTGAGGCCGTTTCTCGAAAAGTGCCGATCTGATACTTTTAAAAGGTCTAAGCTAATGTTTCTAGGGATTTTCAAACCCTATGAATGTATTCTTACCCTTGGATGAAAGTCATTTTCTGATGGAGGTCTCAAAATGAAAAATTGCTCAGCCTCAGTCTCAGCCTCTTGTTCAATACTTGAATCTTGTTGCATTTTGAACAGCACTATTTTTTATGCCCTTTCTTCTGTCTTGAAGGCTGCTTTACTCTGTGTCCTCATCCCTCACAAACTCAACTCTCTCTCTCCTTTGCCGCCTGCTGCTGAGAAGCTGAGAAGAACCGAGGACCCCACAACGTACTACGCGGCTGCTCCTAAGCGACGTCTTGACGACGAGTACATAAAACTTTACTTTTAACACTCATCTGTTGCTTTCTTCTTTCCGGTCTTTTTGGGTCCCTTGGGCATTTTTAGAAAGCATGTTTTCCATTCAGGTAGAACTTAGAAGTTTCAAGTCTTGTTGACCGCGACTAGCAAAGTTACGAGATTCTGGTAGTTTATGTTGTTTTTCTCATTTTCTGAATGACAAGACTGAAAGTGAATTTCAGTATTGACCGCGAGCATACTAGGCCTTGCAGTCCTAGAAGTCGATAAGTTGTTTGCTGACGCAATCTGACAAGTTTTCGAAAATGGTGAAATTCATGAAAAAGTTGGGAAAAGTCCAAGAACAACATCAACTTATCGACTTCTAGGACCGCGGAGCACCATAGCATACTCGCAACAACTTATCGACTTCTAGGACCGCGGAGCGCCATAGCATGCTCGCGGTCAAAAACTCAACCTTCTCAGCAATTATTACAATTCTCAGTAATGACAACAATACTCAACATTGAATAGCGATCAAAATCGTGAAATAAAAGCAAACATTCCTACAGACTATAGAGTCAAGTACACGACCGCGATTTGCTGACCGCGATCAAAAACATATGTTTTATAGTAAAGCAACTTTGTTATGAAGTGAATTTATGTCCAATAACCTCGCGGTCTAAGACCGAATCCAATTTCGAACTTGTTTTTGTTTTCCTAAAGTTTTCTTCGCAACTTTTTTGAAGGTAGGTTTGGGATATTTTGAGACATTTCTGACAGGATCTTATAACTTTGTTTAGACATTTGGTTCTATGTTTTGGACACTATGTCACGGATACTTACAAGTCTGATATTGATTTTTGGCACGAAAATTCAAACATTGGACAAATAATTGAGGCTGTTTAGAGTATATTCCCACATGGATTAATTTTAATCTTTTTATGTAATCTATGATGATATTTAAAATATGTAATGACGTCATTCATGTTTTTCTTTCTTTATTATTTCAAAATTGTTCAGGTATGACTTTCTTTCAGTTTCTTTTGGGGCTTTTTTGTACGAAATAAAAACATTTGAATGACTTGATTGACGTACTCTTTACACCAAAACATTTTCATCGCATGATTCATCAAAGTGAAGAAACAAACAAAGACTCAAGAGAGAAGAAATAAGACTTACCTACGCCTAAGGTACCAATCGCAAACTTGCCTGAAAAGAAGAAGAAACAAAAAATGCAATTTCACAACTGTTGTATTGCATAAATCAAATGCATCATGAAAAAAAATTGGACAGGTTACCAAAAAAAAATCATTTTATTTTCTTTTTTCACAAAAAAAAATAGTTCATTGGGCTCAATATCTTTTAAAAATTATTTTTCTGAAGACAAAAATTCCAGATCAATTTTTAGTTAATTTTTGATTATTTTTTCTTTCTTTTTTGTTTGGTGTTTTGTGTGATTTTTTTTATTTTTTTGTTCACAAAAATAGTTCATTGGGTTCATTATCTTTCAGAATGTCGATTTTTCTGATGACATTAATGAAATTTTCCAGATCAAAACTTTTTTCGTTGTCTTCTTCATTGGGACTTTGGGACTCATCGCAGGACTCTTCTGAGGACTCATCTTGAGAGTCAAAGTCTTCATTTTCATCTTCATCAAAAGATTGGTAGAAATATTCTTGTGTTGGTATATGGTCTTCTTGGCCACAGATTTCGCATCCTTTTGGCTCCGGAATCTCAGGAAGGAACTTTTCGACTTTAGGAACAGCCTCGATTGACCTCGGAGGCCACTGAGGTTCTTCTGATGAGGTTGGCAAGCCAATGTCTTGCATAAAAGTGAGCAAACTTGTGAAATTAATTTCGCCACTTTCAGTCAGAATATTATCAGTTCGAGCCAATTCTGGAACTTCTGAAGTTCCTTCAAAGAAAATCTCCTCATTCCGGATTTCTTCAACTCTACTGGATTCGAAAATTCTATTGACTTCTTCATCACAAGAATCAAAAGATTCGTTAAACTTGATGGGTTCATCGATTGATTCCTCGCTTTCCCAAGCGTTTTTGGTGAATGAGCAAGGAAAACTTGGGAAAAGTTCATTAAGGCTGAATAAGGCCATGTTTTCCAATATTTTCAACTTAAAAATATACAAGTTGGGTGAAGTGAGCTTTGGAATGTTCTTTTAGAACTTGGACTTAACGCAATGAATGTTGGTTTAAGAATGAGAAGAGGTTTAGCATCAACACTTAGGCGTGATTCAGAGGTACGTACGCTCAACCATCATCACAATGGTCCCGATAATTAAATAAACAAACTCGAAAGGGATTACGTAAATTGAAATCCATTAATAACTACTTAGTTTTAATTACCTTTATAAGTTTGATTAAAACGTCAAGAAAACAGAGTTGAATTATCGAAGTTTTTGAAGAGGCATTTTTATTATTTTCTTTACATTCTTTACCTTTCAGGTCTAAAGCAAATATATTAGAATAGGATCAATAGGATGAATAAGTAATGGTGAAAAAGTGCCTGTATGTAAATTACCCTTAATCATTTCTGAAAAGGCTTGGGACGCATTCATTGCATACTTTCAGGCCTTCCTTTTTAGTAGACCTCTTATAGAGTTAGGAACTACAACGATGAATTTACTAAAAGTATTTCAAATCGCAGGATTCTTTCCTGGCAAAAAAGTATTGAACATTGAAACTAATCAAGAATCAATGATACTACCAAGCAAAGTCTGGACTCAATTATTGAAGTATTTTGCATGGTTATTCATTGATTGGTTATGCATGGTTTTAGGTTATATCATACCATATTTGGAAGCTAAAGATTACAATAATTTCACAGATTTTTATGTGGAGTTTAACAAAATTGGGTTTGCATTACCGAGTCAATTTGATAGTTATGTCAATGTATTTCTATTTTGTATCTTCAATGGACTTCATTTTGTTGTGGCCTTCAATCTATTTACCAAAAAGGAGGTCTTCTGTGATATTTACAATGTTTTGTCTCAACATGAAATTGGACCTTTCATTAAATTGGAAAAACGATACACCATGCATTTATTACGTATGGTACCTATGGTCATTGGGATGTACTGCTATCTGGTTGGATTAATACTTAATGTCAAGACAGAATTGTCTCTTAGCATAGGTAATAAGTTGACTTAATTTGCCCAAATCAAACAAATGGTAATATTTTAGTTCATTTTTTCCATTTTTCTTATAGCAAGTCTGGTGCCCTACATTATTTTTAGAACATTTGACCTACAATTCATTTTTGCACCAATTGTTTCATTTCACCTATATTTCTTGGAATGTTTATCAAAAATTGAATCATGGATGAATTTGATCAAAGTCAAGCTTACAAAAGAAACCAATCAAAAATTTGTTTTGGACGAATGTAATGAATTGATGAGTGGTTTGCACCTGTTAACAGATGCAATTTCAAGTATTATCTTCTGGTTGATAACCAGTATTTTACTTCTGTCAATTGTTGAAGCTTACATAATGATCGTCTACATTTTATCACCAACAGAATTCAACCAAGCAACCACATTTTTAATGGTTGGTTATGGATTTTTTGGCATTTTTTTCCTCTACTTTTTGTACTCTTACTGCACCTTTTCCCAATTTATCAAAGATTCTTCAGATCAAATCAAACTTATTTTATTGAACAATCCGGAAAAAGATGAAAACAAAATACAAAAAACTCAAGCATTACTGAAGTTTGAAACATGGAATGGTTTTCATGGTAATGGTTACTTCACATTAGGAAAATCACTTTTGACAGCAGTGGTGGCTAATTTCATTACTTATCTCATTATCCTCATTCAATTCAAAGTGTCTGAATTATAGTCATAGAAATCAATAAAAGTCTGACAGTTCCTATTCCGATTCCACTTCACTCGAATATCAAAAGTTTTACTTAGCATCATTCCCATCAAAATTTTTGACACCTAAGCAATTTTTTAGTGATTTTTTAAAAATACGTTAAAAAGGTGTCAAAACTTGCTTAGAAACCCTTTTTAACCATTTATCAAAATGATTTCTACCTGGGCTCTGAATAGCGGTAGTTCACACACATCTCTACGCTTGGTTGATCCGGACGCAGATAAAAAACCTGCTGAGTAAAATCGTAGCAACATCACGATCTCTTTCAAGAAGACGTGTTTGCAAAACCATGAAGCTACCACACGCAAAATGGTTATGTTACTATCTTTTAGTGTTATGTATTCATCGTGCCAATTCGACAATAAGTCAAGAAATTCTTAACTGGTGGAAAAGTGTGTCTATGCAAAAACCATTGAACTGTCAAATGAACCATGAATTCACTGATGAGCTACAACCATCAACCATTGCTTCAGAATTGCTTCAAGATGAATTTCGATTGCCTTATGTTTACTTTAGAAAATGTGGTGTTGGAGAACTCATAGAATGGGGATTCAAAGGTAAAACGGTAGATGGCGTTCCGGATGGACCAGGAAAGCTGAAGTTTAATAAACCATTGAGTGAAATGGAATCTGAAGAAGCCAAAGAAAATGGTACACTGTGCACTTCCAGATACTATTTTAGAGGATATGTATCCAAAGAAATCATTGGCACTTTCAAAAATGGCAAATTGGTTGGTGTAGGTAAAGTGCAATTGGATAATGGTATGACTTTGGTAGCAGATTTCAAAGATGGTGAAATGAATGGTTTGATTCGAATTTGGGATTCTCAAGGGAATTTGTCTGAATTATGGTACAAAAACATCTTTACTAGAGGACATGCCTGGGTTGTCCATAATCAAACTCTAGTTTGGTTCCCAAATAATGCTATAGGTAAAGTGTTTTATAATTTTGTCACCAGGGGGCGCTGATTCTTCAAAATTCACAATATCAATACAGTTTATTAGCAAAAAGTGTTCCAAATTGAGGTTTGAATGATGCCCAAACTTGTCTACTTTTGGGCAATATTAAATTGCCCAAATAGTTGCCATATTTGCCCAAATCATTCAGCTCCACCTGGTGACATTTTAGTACATTTTTCCACAACTAATTTTATACTTTTCTTTAGCTGAAGATGCTGAAGAATTATCTGTTGTTATTCCCATGAATGAAACTAACCAAGAAATATGGGCAGGAGATTACGATCCAATTATGGGACTTTTGACTAATATACATACTGTGGATTTAGAACTGATGTCCCAGAAAACATGTTCTTTAAACTTGAAAATGAGTTTGAAAGAAAAGCAGGATTTTGTATACCAATTTGGAAATGGTCATAAAATCAAACATCAGGAAGTCAAGTGTAAATTGTCTGGTAGCACAGCTGAAGAACAATACAAAAATTGGATGTCTGACATGAATGAACCTTTGTCAGCTCCAAATTATGGAATAGAAAATTACTTCAAATTGAAACAATTAGACATACCAATCCAACATGAGAAGGTCAAACAACCATTCATGACTCAAGTAAGATCCATTCCAGGAAGAGACTTGATTATAGGTAAAGTTCAACTTTTACTTGCGCATATAGCTCCATCTAGTGATATTTATATTTCAGAGCAATTTTTTTTCACAAATTAATTTCTACTTCTATTACAGAAATGTCCAATTGGAATGGACCACTACAAAATTGGACCATTTCCCATCCAAGACTCAATACAAAAGGCCAATTACATGGACACCACGTTTTAAAATTGCAAAAAGAGGCTCTCAACCAAACTGGAGTTCACAATTTTCTCAATTGGTCACCGAAAATTATTGCAGGCAGATTCATTAATGGAAAATTATCAGGTCTGGCTTTGGTCCAAACCTGGATTGGTTCAGCCATTTATGCCACTTTTGTCCAAGGTGAAATGCATGGACCTTGTTTCACCCTTGGTGTAGTCCCCATTTTAGAGATAGATCGACTCAGAGGCTTTGTCATCAATAAAAAAAAGTCAATGGACGAATTGTTTGGCACTGGTGGCATTGGATTTTATGGACATATGTTGAATGGACAAGTGTCTGGTCCTTTTTGGGCAGGAATGTTGCAGAAATCTCATTTGGTGGGAATGGCTTCTTCCAATGGTATGTAAGATTAGATTTCCATACATACAAAATACATTTGAAATATTCATGAAGATACAGAAAGAAGTTGTGTCTAAAAGTAGAATCTTGCTTTTTCTCTACTGTAGTACACACTGTTCCAAACCTCCATTTTCTGTCCAAAAATTAAACTTTAGGAAAAACTATAGAGAAGTGAATTTGATTTTTTGAACCCAATTTGACAGAAGATTTGCGATTTTCATACCAAAAAAAGAAAGAATTTCGAATTTTCACCCCAAAAATTGGTCAAAATTGAATTTTTGGACAAAAATTAGACTG
>LT727937.1:21958-58626 GCA_900157175.1 Oithona nana
ATCTAGTAAGAAAAAGAAGTATCTAGTAAGAAAAAATAAAGATGTAGAAGCGCAAGCAGCTTGAGCTCGCGCTTAAAAATTGGTGGAAAATGCCAAAAATTCAAATGCGACATTTTGAGTAATTTTCAAACAATGTGGTGTAAGGGCTTATTGTGCTTTTCAGGCTTTGCAGTTGTAAACCTCGTTAAGGATATTTTTAACGAGGAGCACAAGAACAAGGTTACCTAACTAATTATCTCATCATCATCATCAGTATGAAGAACAACAACCTTATCAGATTCCACATGATTTTTTTCAGGTCTATCCAAACTTGGCGACCTGGAATAAAACCATGTTTGAGTCTCGTCCATAGACCACTGTTTGACAATGTCTGCCCCACGATGATTAGTGCGTCGACGGTGGGCCAAGGTCACTGCCCGTGGGAGTCGGCATAAAGCCATGTTATGCTCGATTCGGTCCAAGATTTCATCTTGTTCACTGGTACTCATTCTCACGCGAGAGCTTTCACTTTAATACTGAGAACTGAGAAGCGAACGTAGAAGCGAGGCTTGCGGCCTCGACTGCAACCTCGGAGGACGCACAATACTACTACTCATCGGCTGTTACAGCCTTAAAAGTCATGTAATATGACGAGACTACGAAATGAATGTAAGAATCTCGATTTTCTCATTGAAAAGATCCTTTAAAAATAGAAATCACAATGGTTAAAAAAGTCTCATTTTTCTACAAATTAGTTTGGTTACATTTATGATACCGTGTCAGCTATTTGTTTACATTAATGATACCAAAGTCAGCTGTTTGTTTACACTTATGATACCACTGTCAGCTGTTTGTTTACTTTTTAAAAATAAGTACGATAATTGACCAATCAAAATTGTTTTAGTTTTCGCGCCAAAAATCAACGGTGCTATTTTTGGCGCGAAAATTCCAATGAGACGTTTAAAGAGGGTTTTCAAACACTGCAAGAAAGTAGAAGTGAAAGTTCTTTTTGAAAATTAGAATGGGAAATGTAGTAATTGAATATTGCTTTAGTAAGTGATGATTGTATCGATTATTTCTGCTGATGCTGTAACTTCTCATCAATTTCCTGCTGAACATGTTAGTACATTACAGTTTTTCATTCCATAAACATAAGTTGTAATAAAGCTGTCTTGCAATGAGTAAATGCATTTGGTGGTGCCAACATATGGCTATGGCATCATCTAACAGACATTCTAGTTCCAATTTTCCTTTTCAAAGACTTAAAATCTCCTCTTTATGTCCGTATGTTCGTGAATTCCTACCACAGTTTTAAAGCTAGGAGGTTGAAACTTTGAACGAGGTTGACCTCTGTAGCCTCCGAGGTTACTAGGGCCAATGACGTTCCTTGAGGTCGGCCTCTGAGGTCATCGAGGCTATCAAGACCAAAGATACCATTAAGCTTCGCCTGAATGTTTAAAACAATTTCAGAGCGAGGAGATCACCTGCCTGCAGGCCTTAAAAAGTGTCGAAGGCAGCAAATTGCGAGCAATAAAAATATTGAGTGAGGAGATGATAATAAACGAAAGGCTTTAGTCAATATGGAATTGATGACTTTTGCTATTGATACAGTCGCTTCATGTCACACTTGTGATTTTATAAGTGCTATTTCCCATTCATAACTTTTTATGCTATCGGAAATGAATGAGTCAGAACGGATGGAGCAGACAGATCTATTATCTATTCATGCTCTGAACCAAATGCTTTAGGCTTGAGATACATTTATCCTAATCCTCTATACTTTGTTGTCTGTCTGGTATTATAATTATCGAACCTCTAGACCGATTTTGATGAAACTTTGCATGCATAATCTTTTCAGGAAACTAAGAATTTCCCAGAATTTGGAAAGGAAAAAAAACTGCAAGTTTTGCAAGTTTGCCACTGAACCGTGAAATAGGTTATTCGTTGGCGAATGAATAGTAGAATAGAATATTTGTCAAAAACTTTAGAAATACAAAAAATAGAATGTAGTAAAAGCTTAAAACACAGAGAGCTTTCATTCACCATGTTTTTTGAACTTTTCCCCCAAGTGGCAACACAACAAAACTGCATCTTCTTCGTCTCTAAAGACAAGAACAAGAAGAAAAGTAACTAAAAGTTTTGTGACATTTGTCACATGGGAAAACAAAAACTTTAAAATGATAATGTATTTAGATACATTGACATTGTATTCAAAATAAAGTAAAAATGTCTATGAAGAGTTAGGCAAGGTAGCAATCTCACTTTTCTATCAAAAGTTAATCAGCGGATTTTTGGAATTTTTTACCTTCTTGACAACATCTAACCAAACATTGCATCAAAGTTAACGCGTGCGCTCTTGAAAAAAACCCGAAGAAAAACGTTGTGTAGATGTAGTAAGTAGTAGTATATAGTGCACTAAAAGCATCGAGAGTAGTGAACATAGTAGAAGATAAGGCATAAAGAAAAACTTGGCATGGATTGCAACTTTCTTTGGGTCTTTCCCATTTGCTGTGCTCATTCTTTGCTTTCGATGCTGTTGTAGTTCTGCTTCTGAAGTGGACTCTGTCGAAGAATTTTCTAGCCTGAACAAAACGTAAGCTGATTTTTCAGAATACATATTTATATTTTGGTTAGATGCCGTTCTATACACTATACAGGGTTTCCAAGAAAGTTTTCGGATAGAACGGACACTAAAGCAATGTTCTACAGCTCCAAAACAGTTAGGTGAAGTTAGGTTAGGTCAACTTCACCTAACTTTTATGAGCTTTGGAATGTTGATGTAGACACCCTGTATTTATCGGTTTACATATTTCAGATCCTAGACCGCTTTTTTATGATAGTAAAGTGCTTTTTGCTGAAATGGAATTTTCCACCATTTAAATTCCATTTGGAAAAGTAGTCTAGCTTTTGATCTATGGAACATTGACGGGTCTATGGAAAATGAAGAACTGAAGAACCAGTAAAGAGACCAAAAATGCTCTAACAAATACTGATAACAAATGAGGGTTCACCTACAAAGTTCGATTAACTACAGGGTGTAAACAAAATAACGGTCCACTATACTGTAGTAAGTTATTTTGTTTGCACCTTTGGTTCCTTGACTTCTTCTTTAGTTCCTCATTTTCCGTAGAACGGCACATTGATTTTGGAGAGATGAAAGGAGTTTGGATTGAAAGGACTCAAAACCAATTAAAAGCTTTCACCAATGAATGAAAAAGTCATTCATTTTTTTTTCTCTCTATCGAGGATTGAGGTCTTAGTGTCGTCAAAAAGAAGACCAGATTTTTACCTAAGCCTTGAGTTACCACAAAAGGCCTTTGATTAATCGCTAATTAAGCAAAAAAGAAAAAGTGTAAACAAGTCGAATTCTCTGGATATTTATCCAACTTTAACTTCAAAGCTACTTCATTGTTTAGAATGTTTACAGCTGTGCTTCTGTGGCACCGAAGCTTTTGAATTCCTAGCAAAGTGCTTTCTCTCTTCCCGCAAAAATCTTGTTTCCGTGTCAGGGTCATTTTGGATTTCACTTTTTCTCACTTTTTATGATTTTTTGCAACTTTTTACAGTAAACAATGAGTCGAGGTAACAACAAAAAAGCCCCCGAAGTCAATTGGAATGAAGTGGACATTGACGAACTCGTAGACAACCTAACTCCTGACGATATCCAAAAACTCATTGAAGAATTTGATCCCGATGACCCCCATCTACCGGCCAGCGAAAGATGCGCTTACAAATGCGATAAACTTCCCACGGGACCTTTCAATAAACGCCAACTATTGAAATTCATCAAAGAACAGGCCAAGAATACTCCCGAAAGAATCGACTTGGTGCCCTACGTGCCCGGCACCGTCCGAGGCACCAAATGGGTGCCGCCCAAACAGCCTTCTATCATGGAAGGCTATGGTTTCGAGGATGACATTGAGTTGGACATCGACTTGGGCGAGGAAACGGAGGCTGCGTTGGCCGAGGCCTCGTCGAGCGAGATTATTGATTTGGCTGGGATTTTAGGCTTTCACTCGCTAATGAATCAAGATCAGTATCATTATGCTACAGGCGCTAAATGGGCAGAAAAGGTCGATCCCAGAATAGGTATTACTATTCGATAGATAAACTGCACAGTGTTTGAAAATCACAGAAAAAGTCTCATTCAACATTGCGAGCGAAGCGAGCTACGTTTACATTTTGAGTGGACAAAAGTTCATTAAAAATGCCAAAAATGGTCCATTTTGGCGAGTTTTTGAAAACCTGAAGCTTGCGGTCAAACAGTGTTGCCAGACAGGTCAGTTTTAATAGGACAAAAATTGATGGAAAATGCCAAAAATTCAAATACCAGTGAAAGTTCACTACTAGGGTAGAATGTCTTTGAAGGGTGAAGGCTTTGAAAATAGTTTATTCTTCCCTTTCTTTTCTACAGGAATCGAGTGGCAGTTCAGTTGCAAAAGAATTTGGATCGTGTGCGACTCCGTCGTGTGGCAGCCAAAATGAAAAAGGTGACGCTTGGAGGCTACACCATTTCTTCACACCCTTCGGGTGCTATCATTGGCACCAAAAATATGCGAGAAGTGACTCCAGACGAATCCTCAGACGAAGAAGAAATGGTGCAAAACTCAGTGGTGCCTTCGAAATCTTCGAATTATGTCTCATGCGATTGGGATTACATCATCAACAGATAAATATGCTCAAAACCTATTTGCTAAAATAAATATCACAGTGGATAAAAATGATGAAAAAGTCTCATTTTAAAAGCTGAATTTTAGCGTGATTTAAATTAGTATGAATTTTCGCGCCCAAGACAAGTATTTTTAAAAGGTAACTGAAGCTCGCTCCATTCATTATTTTTGTTTCAAAATAACAGTACACAGTTGACGTAAATGGTAAAAAATGTCGCATACCCAAAATCTGAATGTTACGGTTCCATTCATTGCTGCTGATTTTGGCATGAAAATTCAAAGTAATTTGAACTTTTGCACTAAATATCCACTTTGAAAAATGAGACATTTTTGACCAATATCATCCAATGTGTGCTGTTAATGTAAGGCAAACTTTCGAGGGATCATCAGGACGGCGCGATAGCTTGACGTATCTAAGAAACTTTTTGAGTTAGGCTCACGTGAGCATGAACAACTTTTTGTTATCTTGGCCATAAAAAAGAGCCTTTGTGACTTTGCTTTACTTACTACTGCAGTGTACCATAAAAATAGTAATTGAAGAGTCAAATACACAATGGTTGAAAATCACCAAAAGTGTCTCATCATTTTTGCATGTTTGGAAATGTTTGGAAAATCACCCAAAATGTCTCATTTGAATTTTTCAATTTTGGCATTTTCCACCAAAAACTCATATTAATATTTCCAAATGTTGCTCGCTTCATGCAAAAATGAGACTTTTTAACTGATTTTCAAACACTGTGGGTAAAAAGGAAACTTACTTGATCTTCTTGGGAGTCGGGCTCCATGGTAGGTGTCGTTGAAGGGTTAACCGATGCTTGAGTTGTCCCTTGGCTTTCAGGGACCGATGATGGTCTTGAGGAAAGATTGATGGCACCTCCCGCTGTGGAGCTAACGCCATCTTCGTTGGTATTGTCATTTGATACCACTGAAGCATCTTGCTGCTGCTGCTGTTCCAATTGCTGCTGCTGTATAATGAGGGTTAATTAGCTTTCTGTGTTACAGATGAGTCCAAAGAGAATTGAGATCCATCATCAAAACTTTGTTGGCAAAGTAGCCAAAACCCAATAAATCCTATAGTAGTACACAATTTACGACTACTGTTCTCTCTCCCTTTTACTTTCACAGTGTTTGAAAATCCCTCAATAATGTCGCATTTTGGATGTTTGAAAGCGAAGTGAGCAAGATTTGGAAGTATTAAGTTAAGTTTGCTCAAAGAAATCGGAATTTTGAAGCATTTTATACTAAGAAAATCGGACAAAATCTATAAAATCTCAGACATGTTTCATAAACGCCATCTAACCATTTTTTCAGCTTCTTAATTTTGTACCGTTTTCACTTAAAAAAATACAAGCAGAATTTTGATAATTTTTTGGCGCGAAAATTCAAATATGTATCTTGTAGTGATTTTCAAACACTTTGAAAGTAGTATAGTCAACAAACTGCATGCATTTCAAGTTTCTTTTTGTGTCTAGTATCATCTCCATTTTTGAGTATTAACAATGTTTTAACAAAATAATCTTTTAGTTTAATTTACATAATAACATAAGCTTCGTTGTTTTTCATATTGGCCGTTTCGAACCTCTTCTTTAAAGAATTGACATTATCCTTGGTACTATTAGATTCCCGCCTTTTCTTCTCATCCGGTAACTCGGTAAAAACGACCGTTGACCACTTCTTAGCCGGATCAATTTCTTCATTGGCCTCAACCGTAGTTTTGTCTTGGGCGTCAAATTTCAATTTTCCTCTGAGTGGATCTTCGCCTAAATTGTATTTGGACTCAAATTTCTTGGGCAAAATATCTGCCAAATTGCCTTCCATTTTAGCCTTTGCGGCCAACCGGATTTTGTCGAGGTCGCTGAGGTCGGACCTCTTGGCGATGACGGAGACCAGGGCGGTCGGCCTCCAGGCCGAACTCAACTTGATTTGGCCTTTGGTGGCCATTCCCAGCAATTTTTCACGGACAGATTTGACGGCCACTTCGACAGCAATTTGTTGGACGGCCTTTCTGGCCTCGAGTTTGGCCGCGCGAGCTCCGGCCTCAGTTCCGGCCTTTGTTGCAATTTCCGTGAAAAGGGCGCGTAAGGCGGTGACCTTTTCGCGGGAAACTGCGTTGACGGCCTCTTCAACGGCGAAGGTGCAAGCCTTTGCACCGGCCTTGCGGCCGGCTACTGCACCTGAGGTTTTACCCACCTTTCGGCCCATTTTTGCACCTGCCAAACGAGCCATTTCAGCCCCGAGTTCTCGGCCCAGTTTTGCACCTTCTTCGCCGGCAATTTCGCGGCCAACTCGTTCACCTTCTTCGGCACCGAGACGTTCAGCTTCATCTCCACCTGCTTTTTCACCTGCATCTGCACCTGCTTTTTCACCGGCTTCTGCGCCATATTTTTCACCTTCGGGAACTGCTTCTCCGCGAAGCGCGCGCGCTTCGTCAGCGATGATTTTGCGAGCGACACCTGCACCTGCTTTGGCACCTTCTTCCAAGGCAAACTTTCTGGCCTCTTCTTCGGCGGCCTCCACGGCCTTTACTTTGGCCTCGGTTGTGGCTACAAGTTTACCAGCAGCCTCACCGACTTCTGCAAACAGCCTCTTGAGGGCTGCGACCTTTTCTTTTGAAATCCCAATTTTAAAGGCCTTCAAGGCTTCTTCTGCACCTGCTTTTCCACCTGCGGTGCGGCCCAAAGATTCGCCAAATTCCAAGCCAACTCTTGCTCCTGTTTCACGGCCAATTTTGAGTCCGAATCGTTTTCCAGCTTTGGCACCTGCCTCCGCACCTGGTTTTGCACCTGCGGGACCTGCTAATTCAACCGCGGCCTTTTGACCAGCTTCTCGACCAACTTTTTCACCGATGATTCCACCGGCTTCTTCACCTGCAACTTCGCCGATTTCTTCACCTAACATTGCACCTGTTTTTGCACCTGCTTCTTCGGCAATGCGAATAGACATTTTGTGAAATTCTCGGGCTTTGACCGCGTATTTTTCGGCAGCAGAAATGGCAACTTTTCTGACCTCAATTCGAACGGCTTCAGCTTCAACTTTAGAAAAGGCCAATTTTCCTACTTTTCGACCGGCTTCCTGTCCCGCTTTGGCACCTGCTTCTCCAAAAAGTTGCCTCAAGCCTGTCACTTTGTCCTTTGAAATGGTCTTCCAATCCATCTTTGCGGCCTCAGCTTTGCCTGCAGCAGCACCTGGAAGGGTTGAACACATTGGTTGAAAATTGCTCAAAAAGTATCATTTTACATACAACTTCAAAAATAAGCGAAACTTTAAAAAAGGAAAAATTTGAAAAAAATTTTTGTGATTTTCAACCACTGTGATTCTATGAATATTATAAAAGGAGGAGGTTTACCTGCTTCTTTACCAGCAGCCTTGCCCATTTCTACTGCATGTTCCATTACCAATTCCCTCAACTTGGCCACGCCAGCCTTCTTGCCAAACTGCAAAGCGGCCTCCACTCCAATTTGGCCTCCAAATTCACCAAACACTTCTGAACCTTTTTTCAATCCCTCCTCTTGGCAAATCTTCACAATATCATCCAAAAATTCAGTTTCCGCTGCCTCCAACGCAGCCTCTTTGGCGGCCTCCATTGCGGCCTTTTCGGCAGCCTCGACGGCATTGGCAACGACCATAGCCTCAATGGCAGCAGCCTCGGCAGCCTCTTCGGAGGCTTTAGCCAGCTGTACAGCAGAAATTGCCGCCGATTTGGCTGCTTTAATGGCCTCGTCTAAAATCCTGGGAATATCAATCTTGAGGCCGGCCTCGGTTCCTGCAGCCTCTCCATCGATTTTCCCTTGAGAAGTTCCAATCTGAGCCAATTTCATTTTTAATTCATCGACTTGTGTAGCATTCAAATCGAGGACGTTATGTTTGCCAGCCTCGGCCTCGCCAGCCTCTTTGGCTCCCTTGGCACCTGCTAAAGCACCTGCGACCTCGCCGGCCTCCGAACCCAGAAGACGTCCAAGTTGAATTGCAATTTCTTTGGCTGCAGTCTCGCCGGCTTCTTTGCCAACTTTTGCGCCAATTTCGCCAAATTCTGCGAGGCCGACCTCGGTGGCAGCCTCTATAGCTTTTTGCATAACGGCTTCCAAAGCGACCTTTTCGCCAGCTGCAGCACCTGCAGCCTTTCCAGCCTCGGATCCCGCAATTTTTCCGGCGTTTTCTGCAATTTCTCCACCCATACCTTCGAAATCTTTGATGATAAAAGCTTGAGCTTGCGCGGCCTCCACAGCCTCTTTGATGGCCTCTTGTGCAATAAGGCCTAAATCGATTTGGCTGCCAGCTTCGTGACCGGCGGCTTGACCGGCCTCCTTGGCCTTGTTTTCGGCCTTTTCGCGGATTCTGTCCTTCAAAGCCTTCATCTTGTCCTCAGTCATGTCCATGGGGTTCTCTTTAGCGGCCTCTTCTTTAGCGATTTGTAGAGCAGCTTGCATACCGGCCACTTGACCGGCCTCGGCCCCAACATTGCCGCCCATCTGTTTTCCCAACTTTTTGGCCACCGCTTCACCTACTGCTTGACCTACGGCAAGTCCAAGTTCTTGTCCTTTGGGACCAACGATGGCCACAGCAGCCTCGGAGGCCGCTTTTTGTGCAGCCTCAACAGCTTGTTTTAGAGCAGCGTCTTGACCGGCAATTTCACCGGCTTGCCGACCGGCGGCTTCTCCGGCGTCTTTGCCGATTAAGCGCGCTTCCTCATTTGCCGCATCTTGAAGAAGTTTAGCCAGCAAAGCACCTTCTTCTGCGGCCTCGCGCGTCGCGGCCTCGACTTCACGCAACACGGCCTCAAAGTCGATTCCTTTGGCAGCCTCGGCACCGGCCTTTCCACCTGCATCTGCGCCAATTTTCTTGCCCAAATCCACGAATTGACCTTCCAATTCCAAAGCTTTTTCTTCAGTGATTTCGGCCATGTTTAATTGGGCCAATTCTTTGGCGGCCGCCATGGAGGCCGCTTGGGCACCTGCCACTCGACCAACGTCGCTGCCAATTGAGGCTCCCATGGCCTCGGCGGTGTCTTTACCGACCTTTTTGCCGACCTCTAAGGCGGTGGCTAAGGCTGCTTGAACGCCGATTTCGCCAGCGATTTCGAATCCAACTTCTGTGGCTACTTTGGTAACGGCGGCCGCGATGGCCTCTTCGAAGGCCACGGAGGCCACTTTTGCACCTTCGATGGCACCTGCTTCTTCACCTGCATCTGCACCGGCTGTTTCTGCTTTGCCAATAGTCAATCCTGAAAATTGAAAATTGCGTTTTCTTAATAAACTTTTCTCAGCAGGATATTACAGTGGTTGAAAATCACTTAAAATGTCGCATTCCGAATTTTTGCTTCAAAAATCAAAATAATTTTGAAAAATACGAGAATTTGGAAAAAAAATGTGATTTTGGAAAAATGTGAATTTTAGGCAAAAAATGAATTTGGTAAAAATGCGACATTTTTGATGATTTTCAAACAATGTGTTACTGTCTAGTAGGATACGCAATACATTTGGCCTTTTTTAAACAATTTTAAAAGCTCTCAGACTCACCTTCAACAACTTCAGCAGATGCTGCTTTCACCGCATCTTCTTCCTTCTCAATTTCCATGGGAGCGATATTTTCCTTAAGCAAATCTTGCTGGACTTCTTCAGCCGTCATTTCAGTCTCCACATGTTGAACAGTTTGTTGCAGAGCTTTCTTAACAGCAGAAATCCGGGCATCAAATTGAATAGGAATGATGCGTTCCGGAGTCCGTCTCGGAACTCGGATCATCAAGATTCCGTCCCGGGAAATTCCGGAGGTCAAGCGACCCACATCCACGTCCTCCGGGAGGTTAAACTTGTTTTCATAGGAGGCGGAAATGAAGCCTTCGGAGGTGGTCTTGCGAGCTTGGACAAGTACTGCTTGGCCTTCAACGTAGACTTTGACTTCTTCTGGAGTGAACTTTTGAATGTTGACCACAAGTTCGAAATGATCATCTTTCATTTTGGCCATTGCTGTGGCCTCCGCCAGAGCGTTCTTTTGCATTTGGTTGACATGTCTTAGAGGTACAAAGATCTCTTGATCGGCTAGTTCTTCAGTTTGTTCAGTTTGAACAACGGACATTTTCTTGGCTTGTTGAGACATCATTTGGGATTGGGCAGATTGCATTGAAGCTTGTTTTTCTTGTTGGGAAGACATATTCATACTTGATGAAGACATTTCTAAGCTGCCCATACCTGCAAATGTCAGAAATAGTTGTGGGTGAGCGAAGCGAGACCACACTTTAGGTTTTTCTTGTCCTGGGCATACTGGGCAAAAAAAATCCGATAGATTCAACGGTTCAACCCATCATGGGCAGGGAAAAAAAAATTCATACTGGGCATTTTGGATATTTTGGGCATTTTTGGTACTTTTGGCCATTTTGGGTAATAATGGATCAGGATTTCATATTGGGCATAAATGACCATTGGGCACATTTCAATGATCATTGGTATAAAATGTATTTCTTACCTGGCATACTGGGCATACTGGGCATTGCACCCATCATGGGCATGCTATGCATTTGTTGCATCGAAGCCATCTGAGCTTGCATTTGGGCTTGCATTCTAGCCATCATATCATCAGCGCTGGGCATTTGCATGCTGGGCATATCCATACTGGGCATCTGCATGCTGGGCATGGGCAAACTACTTATTTGCATTTCGGGCAAATCGGGCAGATTGGGAAAAGCAAAAGGCATCAATCTAGGCCTGGGACTTTTGCTCATTTTGGGCATATCTCCAAAAGTAATGGGAATTGTCATTTCTTGGCTAGAACTGGAGGTTTTCTTGGATGAGCTCATATTCACCACTGTTCCATCTTCCAAAGTTTTGGTTTCGTGTGAGGACTCTGAAGTGGTTTCGACTTTGGGTTCTCCTTGGGTGACTATAAATCAACCAAAATCAGAAAATTCACATAAATGTCACCAGGTGGCGCTGTATGATTTGGGCCAATGTGGCAATAAGTTGGGCAAGTTTATCACTGGGCAAAAGTGGGCAAAAGTGGGCAATGTTCACTACTTAGTTTTGAACACTTATTTAGAAAAACTATTTTGATAAAGGCATTTTTGAGAAAATGCAACGCCATCTAGTGTCAAAATTCTAAAACTCAATAATTTACCTAAAGTGGGCGCAGTGACAACCAATTTGCCATTCAATTTGTATTCCGAGGTGATTTTGTCCACATCCACTCCAGAAGGCAAATCAAATCTTTGGTTGAAGACTCGTCGAGATGTATTGTGACCTCTTTTGACCTCACGTTCACCTTTGATAATTAAAAAGTTGCCTTCAACGCAAATATCTAAATCTTCAGGATCGAAATCTTGAGTGTCCACTTCGATGGAAAATTGTCCATCTTTGAGCTTCATTTGGCTTTTAGAGGCTGCTTTAGAAGAGGTTAAGGATGTGTCCAAATCTCGACCCATTTTGAGGTCAAAGAAGTTGTCCAGCATCGTTCTTTTAGGAGCCTCATTGCTGATTTGCCGGGTGAAATCTTTGCTATAAGTTTGCAAATCAAAGTCATTCCACCAATCCTGAAATATAGACGTCCAAAGTCAGCTTTTTTGACTACTATAGAAAAAGACAATTTTTCAAAGAAACATTCAAGGAAGTTGGTCAACACCTTGTCAAGTATTTGTGGGTCCACTATATGTATGTGCACAGTGTTTTAAAATTGCCCTTAGAATGTCTCATTTAATTTTTACGCCCTAAAATTGTCTAAATACTCTCAAATGGCCTCTAATGGCCTCTAACGGCCTCAATTTGCCAAAAACTGCACCTCAAAACCAAATGTACATATTTTGTATTTTTTGGAATACATTTTCTATGGTAATAAATGTACCTCGCTTTGCTCGAACTGTTGATAACTTCTAAAAATGAGACTTTTCAAAGACTTTCAAACAGTGTGACTATGAGCATTCACCGAGACAAAATCTATTATCTTGTCAGTGTCGCAACTCGCTAGCTTTCGAAAAAGATTTAGGTCGAGACTAAAAATACTTGAGTAGTATTTGCACATGTTACTTATTTTGCTGAGGGGCCACACTGTTTATTGTTTAGACTAGATGTCTCTTATGCTTACCTTAAAGAATGGATCGTCAAAAAATGACTCTTTGATGGTGGTAGTCACAGATTTGGCTTCTTGTTTTTCGGATGCTGCTGCCATTTTGATTGCTCTAGATGCAGTTTTTGTGTCTCCTAATTCAATGTTCTTGAAAGTTTGCTTGCTTACTAATCATTGCCTGAGGTGAAGTTCTAAGCCAGCTTATAAACCTATTTCTGAGTAGCTTAGCTTACGCTCGAGCGCTCGCTTACTACTCGCCTGAGCATCTTCTCGCACCTTCGAAGCTTGCATGCGTTGCCTCTTGAGGAATTTAGAAAGACTTTTATTGCAATGACGTGTTACTACTTTGAAATCAGAGTTATAGATTTTTCAGAGTATTGCAAGATCAGAAATTATTCTCGACCTTTAGTTTTAGCCTCAGTGACCTCGGAGGCCGCAGAGGTCAATCTTGTAGTTTATTACTTCATTGACATCAATGACCTCGGAGGACATTGAGGACATTTTAAGCAAAGTAATATATAATGGGTTAGAGGTCACATTTTCAACTTCCTAGCTTTAAAACTGTAGAGTTGTTTATTGGCCTTAGTGACCTCGGAGGTCCCAGATGCCGACATCATCTAGTCCATGACAAGTCTAAATATTGATAAATGCCACATGCAAAGTTTCAACTTCATAGCTTCAAAACTGTGGATTTACGTGGCAGACAAACCTCGATATTTTATGCACTACTCTAAAGCAAATACAACTCTGATTTGAGAAGCTGAAAGAAGCAGATGGAAAGTGGCCAAAACACACTACTAATGAAAAGGAGCGCAAGCTTTGAGAAAAAGCGAAAATGAGTGTCCCGTGAATTAGAGAGTTGCTTACAACATGTCACGCACAATACATTTATCTCTAAAAAAATGCCGCAGAATGCTTGAATGACTATTTCTGGAAGAATTTAGGCTCAAAATAGGAATAGTGAATCATGCATGAGAATTTGGGGAATTCTGCAGGACACTTGAAGTCTTTTTCATGACCAACATTATTAGACTGCAAAATTCTGGAAAAACATACCTGTGCACTATAAGAAGGGGTAAAATATCAAGTGCATTTTTGGACCTATTTTGTCCCTAATTTGACAAAGATGGAACAAAAGTCTAAAACGCACAGGTATGTGAAAAATAATCTCTCTCCGGCTATTTACCCGCTCATTTTGTTACGCCTTATTGAATTCCTTCTCGACCTGAAATGAGTTGTGTTTTTGACTCACCCTCACAGAGTTGTAAAATCGCCCAAAAATATATCATCTAAAAAAGTCAAAAGAAAAGGCACAGTAAGAATTGTGAGATTTGCAATTTTCAATTTGCAGGATTTAGAAATTGAATTTGGATGTCAAATAAAGATCACAATTCAAATACAAGATCAAAATAGTATCACCAAACGTTAAAATATCCAAATAGATATTTGTCAGTGGCAAATATTATCGCCAAATATCGCAAATATCCCAATTTTCATTTGCCTATATAAGTTCCCTAGATTTCAATATAACATCAGTACTTGGAAAAGTCACTGCTGGATCCAAGATGTGGAGCAAATCAAGCATTGTTTTCTTCATGTTTCTATTTGTGGCGGCCTCCAATGCCGAGTTGTGGATTGAGGATCGCCGCCATCCAGACTTTAATTGCCAAGGTAATGTCACCGACGCTGTATGCTGCATGGATCACCTTTGCGACAACTTGTCCCAAAGCAAATGCCAAGCTGGAAAACCTCAAAATATTTTTTGCCAATGGGATCAAAAATCTGAAAAATGCAGGCCTACCAAGGATGACCAAGGCAACGTTTGTTGTCAATCTGATCCAGGAGATTCAGCTTGTCATGACATCTTGATCAACAAAAAATGCCCCCAAGGATACGAGGTTGAAGCTTCATGCTGTCAAAATACTAAGTGGCGGGGTCTGGAGACTAGAAATGGGTACGTTTGCTGCAATGCTCCTTGCAAAGATGCAGATGCCAATGATAGACAATGTACACCACCTCCAAGATGTTGGCAAAGGTCATCTAGACAATGTTGGTTTAGGTCTTCTAGAAAATGTTGGTTTAGGTTGTCTCCCCAAGAGTATGGTATATCAAGCACCGCTCTTAAAGAGTACCAGGTAAGTTATCATCCAAACATCATAACATGTCCAAATAGACTCAAATAGCCTCAAATGACCTTAAATGACCTCAAATGACGCTAGGTCTAAAATTGTCTGTTTTATATATCTTTTTTTCTGAATTACAAGACTTCAGAAGATTCGGAAGTCACGGCCGGCGACATTATGGAGATGATTGTCAAAGCCATTGAAAATGACGATGATGACCATGATGAAACTATGGACAATTCTCCCTACGGCAAATATTCCTACGAAACCTACCCAAACTACGGTTACAATTTCATTCATTCTGAAGGAGCTCCATCCATTTACCACGCTCCATATGGTGGAGGTTACCGTGGACGTAAGGGTGGACGTTATGGTGGACGTTATGGCGGAGGCTATGCCGGAAACTACTAAATCATGAAACCGTTTTTAACCACTTTTGTAAAGGCCTTTTCAAAAATAAAGTATAATCCGGAACAAAATAAGTTTGGAATCTCCTCGCTCGCTAAGTTATAAAATGAGACTTTTCAATTGATTTTCAAACACTGTGCTGAAATAACTCCAAAGATGATACTTTTGGGCCAATGCCAAAGGAGAGGGGGGCGAGGCAAAAGAAGGACAACATGACGTAGGTATAGTAAATTCAAAATGACAACCGTCTCTGAGACTCCTGACGTTCAAGTAAATGGAGTAGGTACATTGCCTGCATAGCCTTTCAACTTCAAATTCTTGAAAGCTGACGCATCATTGCTTCACTAGAAGTAGCAAGCTCATTAGCTGTAGAAAACGATTCATTTTCTAGACTGATGCTGCTGAGGATAAATGAAGTCAAAATAAGAGATAACCTTTTGATCTTGAATTCCACCTGCCCTCAATCTTCTACTGAAAATGCTGGACGGATACAGATATCTAGATTTAGTATCTTGTACCTAGATATTTCATCCTGTATCTAGGTTCTAAGTATCTCAGTATTTATATTCTGTATATTGTGTCTAGATATTATTTTGTAATTTGTATCTAGCTATTGTATGTTGTATTTGTTTACTGTATCTAGATGCTGTATTCCGTATCTAGATACTGTATTCTGTATCTAGATGCTGTATTCTGTATCTAAATACTGTAGTCTGTATCTAAATACTGTAAATTGTGTCTAGATATGTGTATTTGCATCTGCTTAGATCTTGGATTTTGTATTTATCTAGATGATGTACCTGGTATGTAATTTTTGCGCAAGTATCTCGACGAAGCAGTATCTCGATACAAAAGTGTCTTGACCAAATCTTTGTCCATACAGAGCATGTATTTCAACAAATATTTTTTTGAGTTTGTTTGAATTGAATGTCTTGAATTGTACTGTTATGTAGGTCAAGTTCACTAGTTTCCTAATGATACAGACAGAGGGGCCAGCTGTAACTAGCCAAAAAATCTTGAGTTTCTTTCCCGAGCCTCTAAAGTTTCTCTATTTGGTGATGTTTTCTCATTACTTAGAAAGAGCTGCTGCCACACTGATATTGTATTGCCAAAAACCATTCATGATTCATGAAATTACATTTCATGGCAGCTAAGGTTTCATTGTTATAGAGTGTATACTGTAACATCATTTATCGATAATGAAATCGTTAGACGTTGTAATAATGTAACGTCATAAAATGAATAAAAGAATGAAGGGAAAGTAACACAAAGTCAGTTTATCGTAAGACTTCTTAGGATGCGGGGCCTCCACCTTTGCCTAGCAATCCTGATTCTAAGTATCCAAAACAATTCTGCTCAAGATGAAGATGTTCAAGCTCAAAAGTAAGTTTTTTGAAAGGTTGCGTGATTGAGACCTTTGATCTTTTCGCCTTTCATTTTTAGATTCTTTCCCGTGGATTTGTATCCTCTGACTTTGGATTACCAATTGGCTAAAAATCGTGCACGTTTTTGGCAAATTTTACAAGGAAGAAAACCTTCTTACGAGGCTTACCGAAAAGATACTCAAAGAATTCTCAATCATATACTCCAGTCAATTCGATTGGTCTATGAAATGCCACCTGAAAAACGGGATTTTTCTGATTTTTCTGATTATTCCAATGATCTATTTTCGAGGTTATAAATAAAATGGGATTAGCTTAGTATTACTTGTATGTACTCTTGAAGAAAATTGGTTCTTACCTAACTTTACTTAACCTCTTGGAGCAGTTATGGTTTGGCCTTTACTGAGCCTTGAAGGCCACTGTCCTACTTTTTTTTACAATTCTGTTACCATCCCGATATGGACATTGGACATCTAGGTCCAACTAATGTAAGTGTACTGCATTGTATTCACAGTGTTTGAAAATCCAGCAAAAATGTCTCATTTTGAATTTTCGCGCCAATAATATGGATTTCTTTTAGGCACGAAAATTAAGTTGTTTTTGAATTTAGTGAAAGTAGCTCGCTTCGCTCGCAAAGTTTGAAAAGTGAGACTTTTTGGTTTGGTTTTTCAAACACTGTGCTTGTATTTTCACAAACTAGAATTGACAAACGCATTTCCTTTTACTTTTTCCCCAGGGATGTTAGGTTTGAAGGAATGAAGATGAAGTAATTTTGCCATTTTATCCAATTTGCGCATTGATGTTAATTCCATTTATGTTGTATTTACATCTACATACTTGTGCTTGGGATCGAAAGTAAGAGGAGGATCATTCTTTTCCAAGCATAAGTAAAAAAGCTATGAAAGAATGAATGAAAAAATAAACAATTTTGGACTTTAGAGGAAACTTCGCTCTTCATCAGATTATAATCCAGATAAGACTTCATAGTTTGCCTGATGCATGCAAAGCTTATAAGACCTGATGCTAAGCTCCACCATTTTAGTTGGCCCTTCGAGGCTCAAGATGAAAGTCCTCATCCTCTTGGGGATTTTGTCCTTGACCTGGGGATCTTCTTTAAAAAGTCATAAAAGCCAAAATCGCGAAATCAGTCCCATGGAAGCATGGCAAATCACCCGATTTGTTCATACACTCAACATGCTTTTTGATGAGTTTGAAGATGTCAGTGTGCACAAGGCACTTAAGGAGTACCGATCAAGGTAGTAGTATTCATTGGAAACATCGATGTTTCATAACTTCTTGGATATTTCAGAAATGGTTCGAAACTGAGGAATGCCATCGGTGCTGCCATGGTAAAAAGCAAGCAGAAAATGGCGTCTACTAAGAAAAGCCCAAGAGACTACCTTTTCAGACAATAGTCTAACATTATGTACATCATTAATCTTTATTGACTACTGAACCTCTTTGCAATTGTGTGAAAATATAATCATTGATCTGTTTATTGACTACCAAGAACAGAACAGGGAAATTTCTTTCAAGCAATTGGTTTCTGGGTTTTCCAATGTTCAATCAGATTTTTTATTTACTTAAAATTGTATTTTAGGTAATTTCTACATTTATTTGGAATACAACTTGGTTCTCACAAATACATTCATTACCAGTTGGAGAAGGAATAACTAGCGCCAAACCTTTTCTACTTTTGTCGGATTAAATATTTTGATGCCGAATCTGGATTTTTCCATGGATTGAAGATTTTGACATGATGTGGTGCTTCAGTGGAAATTTTGTCCCTTACAAAGCGAAAAGTTTTTGCTTTTACAATTTGAAACAAATCGCGGGCATAGTTTTCCTAAAATTGAAAGGTTATTATATTTTTTTTTAGATTTTCAGACACTTTTTTATCCCACTTACATATTTTTGGTGATAGAAATACAAGGCTCCATTACATTCGGAAGCCAAGTTTGCCCAAAGGAATGTTAAAGAAAGAATGAGAATAAGTTTTGAAGAGAACATCTTGAAGTGAGATGTACTATCAAACTGATGGAAATACTTGATGGTTTTGCCATATTTGTAGTTGTTTAGGAGATTTATGCAATCCAACTTCAAATATTTTGAGGTTGTTTTTGATTTTGAGGTCGCGTCACGAGGTCGTGTCACCTGTTCAAATACAAAAAAGACGATTTGCACATAAAATATTCAGTCTGCCGCCTACATATCCACGGTGTTTGAAAATCACAGAAAAAGTCTCATTCAACATTGCGAGCGAAGAGAGCTACGTTTACATTTTAAGCGGACAAAAGTTAATTCGAAATGCCAAAAATGGTCAACTTGGCGAGTTTGTGAAAACCTGAAGCTTGCGGTCAAACAGTGTTACCAGACAGGTCAATTTTAACAGGACAAAAATTGGTGGAAAATGCCAACATTAAAAAATTCAAATGCGACATTTTGAGTAATTTTCAAACTATGTGCAATGTGCATATCCCTGCATTGGTATTAGGGTGAGCCGAATTTTTCAGACCTAGCTGCAGACTTGATATTAGATGTACAGTGACCAATTCTGAGTACAATATCATCCTCATCATGTCAAGTCTGCAGCTAAGTCTGAAAAAATCGACTCACCCTAATCGGTATTACGACTTTCAAATATAACAAATCCCCCTGCATCAAATATTCTCCTGCGTCGCCTCTAAACTTTATTTGTTAAAATGAAGGGAGCATAATACTTAAGGTGGGTAGTATACAATTCAAAAGTTACACAACAATCAACATGTTATTTTTTTTATTCACATCAGGACTAAAGACCAGAAAGGCAGGCATAGTGTTTTCCAACGAATGAAGCCCGGTTTGCAAGGTTCCAGGGTTTTCTCCTCATTCTTGTTGACCACATCATTGAGTTCATTCTTCATCTCTTCCATTTCCTAAAGAAGTGAATACAGTTAGATACAAATTATATCGACATCATAGTGTTTGAACATCACCCAAAATGTCGCATTTGAATTTTTCAATATTGGCATTTTCCACCAATTTTAGCAGCTGGAGCTGGAGCAGCTGGAGCTGGAGCAGCTGGAGCTGGAGCAGCTGGAGATGGAGCCGCTGGTGTTGGAGCCGCTGGACCTGGTAAAGCAGAACGTTCAAACTTTTCAGGCCAAAGATCATATCCGGTAATTCCATCGTAGTTCTTGCGTTGAAGGTCAATCTTCAGTTGTCCAGCAGATCCAATGAGCAAGTCAACCACATCTTCTTTTTCAGCATGGCAAGCATAATGAAAAGCTGTGTTTCCATTATCAGCTGTGGCATTCAAGTCTAAGTCTGTGTACAATGGTATGATTCGGAAGTCTTTGCTCTTTCTTGATTTGGCTAACTTCAAGAAGTATTGGACAATTTCTATGAATCCATTTTGGCAAGCATGCATAAAAGGTGTTTTTGATGCATAATCTGGAATATTCAGATCAATATAAGTTGATTCTTCTTGAGTCAAAAGCTTGACAATTTCAAGATGTCCTTTTATTACTGCCATTGTTAGCGCACTCTGTCCTTTTTTCTTGTCTGTGGTGTTGAGAAGCCAGCTTGTTTCTTTCTTCAAGATTAAAGATACAATTTCTGTATAACCTTTAAGGCAAGCAATCATGAGTCCATTCATTCCACAATTTGCCAACCTGTTGATTTTCTTCTGGACTTCACTGTTGTTCTTCAGTAACCGATCAACCTTAGCTTCATTTCCTTCATGACAAGCCACAATGAAACTGGTACAATCGGTATCATAACATTTCAGGCCTTCTTGAATTACATTTGTGGTGGAGTATATTTTCATGGAGACTCTAAACTTAATTAACCCTCCTTTTGTAGTTAACATTTCACTCAAAAGCCTTGGATGAAGTGTTAAACTTGGAATAGGATCAATGTCATCAATAATATTAATGTATCCATCATGAGTTGCCTTATAATCCTATAATAAAAAATACGATTTGAGAATACTGATCTGACAATTCAAGGTGATAATTGACAAGCTAAGTAAAGTTTAGATTCCCTACCGGTGTACTCCAACTGTTCGTAAGTTCAATCTTACATTGGTATTCTTCATTGTCAATGTCTTGTCGCGAACCAATAACGGATACATAAACAGAGATGAAACCTTGATCGTGACGTGTTAAGTAAAGTACAAAGGCATTTTTTGGTGACCTGACAAAACTCCGTATGATTTGGTGTTGGGCTAGTGGATTTGAGTGGAAAATCACAAGCGTATCAACCTCATCGCTGACTTTCCAATGATGTTTCAGTCTGCAGTGGTCCACAATATCACTAACAGGGACATCCTCGTTACAGCCAACAGAAATGCATTTGATCAAACGAAAATTACAACATTTTTCATGCAAAAGCATTTCTTCTGGTAACTTTTCATCTTCCAAGCATCCATACTCAGCAAAGACACACTTTCTCGGTAATTTAGCAATGATTTTTTCTGTCATCAAAGACCTCATGTTTCCAATAGGGCCTCTACAAACAGGACATTCATGAAGTTGCGGGTGGCATGATTTGCAATGGATATGCCCAGCCTCACACTGGTAAATAGGACCACTTTTTGGAATCACAAAGCATACTGGACACTCTAAGTCTTCTCGTAATTCTTCAGACGATTGGATGCCTTTTATTTTAGGCATCTTGAAAATTGACTTTGCATCAGCGTCTGCTCTAAAGTTCAATGTGCGGTGCTATGTCGGCAAGAAGCCCAGAAAGATGGGGAGAAAAGGGAGGGTGGGTTGTGCGTACCGATGACCCACCCTCCCTTTTCTCCTATACCAAACTATAACATAATCTGACCTAACTATAGCCTGAGATCTAGGCTGCGTTTTATCATATGGCAGGCTGCGTTTTATCAAAAACTAAAACGCGGCCTAGGAATTCTTGAAAAATAAGCCAGGCTGCTCTTTAATGCTCTTTAATCCGCAGCCTAGCCTCAGGCTGCTCAGGCTGCGCAGGCTGCGAGGCCGCGTTTTAATACCACCGCTTTTTTTCGGTTTATTTTCAACTCACAAATTGCCTTTGGCGAAAAATCTTCTTCAACCTGGGATTCCTAACTGTGAAAAATATAATTCTAAACATGATGAATTAAAGAAATACAATTCTACATTTATTTGAAATGTAATTTGGTCCAATTCTCACAAATACTTTCTTTACCAGTTTGCATAACAAAACCAGATCGACAAGGATAAGCCAGAGCTAAGTCCTTGGCAAATGCATCAGTTCCCTCCTCTTGCTTGGTAAAGGTAGCATCTTTCAAAAGGTGTACTTGTCCCTTGTCATCAGTAAAAGTAGGATTCAAAAATCGAGCTTTCCTGATATGTCTCCATCCTTTGTCATCTCTACCTCGATGAAAGTCTTCAATGAAACTGTAGAAACCAGAAGGATTCAGGATGGGACCCCCTTCAAGACTTCTTTTGTAGGTAGCCATCAATGACCAAGGTCCATCTTCAATCTTGATATGGCAATCACAGTACCAATGACCATCAATGCGTTTTCCTCGAACTCGAAATGTGACAATACTGTCTTCAGTCCAGTTGAAATCTCGCATAGCTTTCAGTCCTGTTCCCTCTCCTCCAAACTTTGAGACTTGGACTTGAGGACCAGTCTCAACCAATTCAACACTTGTCTTGCCATTGTTCCACAAGGAAAAGAGTGCAACTCTATGATTTCCATGCAATTGCTGGATGCCAGAGTATCCTCCAGGACCAAAACCAGTGATCATGAAATAGGTACCATCATAGGATTTTTCCACTTCAATACTGCATTGAATGGTCCATTGGTTGGAAAGGTTTGAATCAATGTCATACTTCAAATGACAAGAGGTAGCTGGTCTTGGCAGGTCTATTGGCATCAATGATAATTCAATTGAACTTGAAACCTCTTCAGAACAATGAATCGAGTCACCTTGGCATGCAAATTGGAGACAATCTAGCATCAATTTTGAGCCCTTGCGTGTCCAGCAGATTGGATTTTTTGAGAGGCAAAGCCGATTGTCTTCTTTATTTAGGCACCATGATGGTCGATCAGCATATCTGATCACGTTGTCTTCATCGATTGTCCACTTAGGAAACGGATCACCATTAGCTACTTCAACAATAGATTCTTCGCAATCAGGAATGTTTAACCATTGGTTTGTGTCTTTGATTACAATGGCAAATGTTTCCATTTCAACCTGAAAACATTGAAAAAGGCTCAATTATTTGTCCACATTGTCGTGGTTTTGGAATGTTAAAAAGGAGCATTTGTATTTTCGTACAAGCATTGATGACCGCGCGAATCAAAAAGAAGCTTGGATTCGATAATCAATATTTACTTACTTTGAAATTACCAAATTGACAGTTTCCAAACAACTGAATTTCAGCTTCTTTTAGCCGTAGCGAAAGTAGAGTGTAGTTTATCACAGAAAATGGAATTTTTCCAAGATAAGAAATTGGAATTTTCAAGATCAGAAAATGGGATTTTCAAGATTAGAATATGGAATTTTCAAGAGTAGAAAATGGAATTTTCAAGATTAGAAAATGGAATTTTCAAGATCAGAAAATGGAATTTTCAAGATTGGAATATGGAATTTTCAAGATATGAATATGGAATTTTCAAGGTTAGAAAATGCAATTTTTCAAGATTAGAAAATGAAACTTAGAAAAAAATGGTTATTAAAAAACCTAAAACTTCCATTTTCTTTTTGCATCTAGCAAAAAATGACTAATCCACAACTTTTTATGTACGAAAATACAAACGTTCCGTTAACGTTCCAAAATCGTTCCGGATTGTCATGAATGGATTTATTTAGTGTACGACTTTTGGATTTGATCCCACTTTGCATACAAATCACTTTGAGATAGGTTCCAAAAGTTCTTCAATTGAGTCCATCCATTCTTAGCTGTGATCAGAACATAATCATTGGAAGGATCTTGCATGTATGTGTAAGCACCCATTACTAAACTTTGAGCATATCTAGCAGCCACAGTAACTCTCAAAATCTCCTTTTCAATGTCAGGCAAGAGTCTGACCGTTTGATATCCAGCCATGACATGTCCTCCAACGTCATTGGGATCAATGACTTTGCATTGAGTCATCATGTACATTGTTGTAATTCCCAATTCAAAGATCAAAGGATTCTTTTGGCTATCACCAAAATCAATGACACTGAACACTTCATACTCATTGGGATCATCCTTGATGGGTCTGACTAAAATGTTTTGTTCATTGAAGTCCCCATGAATGATTCCAACTTCCAATTGGCTCATGGACTTGTCCAGGACTTGGTCAATGAAAGCATCGAAGATCTCTTCACACATCTTCTTGCGATCCTCATCTTGAACAGCATGCAAAAATTTCTTGACTTGAGGCATGGAGGACATAAACCAGACATATTGTCTGGAGTCATAAGCTTCATGATGGAAGGTCTTCAATGACATGTCCATCTTAGCAGCAAAAATTCCAGCCTCATAAAAGTGTCTGGGAAGCCAGGGTTCAATGTTGTACAAAGTCTTGCCAGGTATGAACTTGAGCAAACGTACAATATGCCAACTTTTCTTAGTGTCATCGTTGCTAACTTCATTGTTGGCCGACCATTGATCATCATTGTCATTGATGAGTTCTTCCAAAGCTGTGTAGTTTCCATTTTTGTTCAAGGTTGGGACAGGCACTTCTAATCCGTGTTGGGCCATATGCATGATCATGGCATTTTGGGCTTCCAAGACTTTGGGATCCTTGGAATCTAAGCTATTTGTCACTTTTAAAATGTACCCATCCGGATTGATGTCAGAAGCAGACAAATTAGGATTGTCAATGTCAGCTTCAGGATCAACTTGAAAGAAGTAATTTCTGTCATCATAAGAGACAAATTCTTTCATTTTGATGGCCTTCATGCCGTACAGGTTGAGGGCAAAGGCTGCGGCCTTATCTTTGTCCATTTGGGGCTTGATAGAAGCTGCCCCAGGTTCCAAGATTTCCGCCATGTTGTCTTGAACATAAAATACGTTTTGACCTCTAATGCAAAAAACCTGTTTGACACTTGACAACTTCGCCAAAGAAATCTGACAGACAAAATCACAGATTTGTTATTGTTAACAATATGCGAGGTTTCGTCGATACAGATGATAAAGGTTGCGTTAAATAACATTTTGACAAATTTTTTGGCAACGATAGTTTAGCGTCAAAACTTAAAAAATGAAGTTTTAGAAGATACTAATTGGTGTTTGGGACAATTAGTGACAAATTGACAATAATCCAGCAAGTGAAATTGTGCGTTAGACCTTGAAGAAAAATCCGTGAAAAATCTCATTCATTATCTGACTAGAAAGGAAGACGGGAAGTGATATAGTGAATTTAAGGCAAACTTCTTTCAAAAGTATTTTCAAATTTTCGAAAGTTTTAATATTTTTTTCGTCAAAATAGTTGAGAAAATCAGCTTAAAAATTGTTTTACGTCAAATTAAAGTGTGGAAAATCTTTAGTGAACATTTTGGAAAAAAATTCAAAAAACATATGATAAAACTTTGGATTGACTTGAATTCGATCTGCTCTATTTTTGACATTTCGAACTTTCTACTCAGTAACTACGCAAGAAAATCTGTCAGGCAGTGTCAGGCAATAGAAAACAAAGGCCAAAATGAAGATTTTGGAGGACATCTTGACAAACGAAGGTTTTCAAGACATTGGAGTGCAAATCTTTGATTACATCGGTGATCCAGACCTAAGTCAAGCCAGACTAGTCTGCAAAACATGGTGTCAATTCCTAGACACTCAAAAATTCTACCTCCAAAGGATTCTCAAGAGTCAAAAGAAAAATCCTGACCAGTGGTTAAAATCCAGGAAAGACTGGATTTCATTAATCAACAAAATCCAATCCAATGGAGATTTTGGATCGGTCCAAAAATTGGCTCTTTTACTCAGAGATTTCAAAGTTTTACACAAAGTCTTGAAGATTCCACATCATGGATCAACTCCATTCCATATGGCAGCCTCATTGGAAAATTTGGATGCTTTGGGATTTTTTGTCAACCATTTACAAAACAAGATTCCAAGGGATTACAATGGAAGAACTCCACTCCATTACGCTGCCAAGACTGGAGCAATGAAATCCATTCAGTTTTTGATGCCTTTAATGGAAGAAAAAAATCCATTGGACAAGTATGGATGGACTCCACTCCATTTTGCAGCCTCTGAAGGTCACTTGGAAATGTTCCAATTTATGACTCCATTCTTGAATGACAAGAATCCCAAGGGTTCGATCCATGGAGAAACTCCGCTCCATTTGGCAATCCAAGAAGGAAACTTGAAAATTGTCGAATATCTGATCAACATTGTGCCTGACAAGAATCCAGTGAGAGATAATGGATCTTCCGCTTTACATGATGCAGTACAAAATGGATTGATTGGAGTTGTTAAAACCATGGTGCCTTTATTAGATGACAAGAATCCCACGGATAATGATGGATTGACTCCACTTCACTTAACTGCGCAATCTGGCAAAAATCGACTTTTCAAATATTTAGCTCCATTTTCCGATGACAAAAATCCATTAGATGAAATTGAAAACACTCCTTTGCACTATGCGGCCAGACATGGACATCTTAACATTATCAAATATTTACTTCCATTGTTGGATGACAAGGAACCTAAAGATTGTATTGGACGAACTCCGCTACATTTTGCGGCTAAATATGGACACACTGATGTTGTCATGTTCATGATTATGTGTTCAAAATTGAGCAAGAATCCGAGGGATTTTATTGGAAGAACTCCATTACATTTGGCGGCTAAAAAAGGACACCTTGAAGTTGTCAAATGCTTGGCATCGGTTGTGGATCATGTTAATGCCAAGGATTTTGATGGCATGACTCCAATGCGAAACGCTAGCGTTGAAGGACATACTGATATTGTCAATTACCTCATTTGTGTTATGAAATGTAAAGTATAGAGAATTTTATCTTTAAAAAAGAAACGAAGTCGAAGAAATCAAAGAATGAAATATAAATACACCTGAATTTTACTGTTCAAAAATCATTAAAAAAGTCTCAGTTTCCAAAATTATTTCCATTCTGTCTAAAAACTACCAAAATGACCAAAAATGGATTTTGATGTTTGAATTTTAGCGCGCATAAATAAGACTCAGTTTTGCTGAAAAAGTAAACATTCGAATTTCACGAGTCATCACCAGTGTGACCAGACGGGGCTATTTTTAGCCCATGTGGCTATTTTTGACCTCTCCGTGGCGCGAAAATTTTGGCGGGCGGAAAATAGCCCCATCACGATATTGTGGCTATTTTTGACTTTTCAAAATTTTATTNGAAAGCTGGAAAGCATCGTTGGTATCGTTGCACGCTAGCTCATATGATTTGTCAAGACTGCAGAGAAGTCAAAGAAAAGAAGAAGTGTTCCTGTACCAAATACATTCCACTTGAGCATTGTAAAGTAATTGAAGCTTTGTTGAACGTGAAAACGATGAAATTCAAGTGCGAAAATCTTGCCAGGGGATGTCAAGAATCATTGGATGAATAAGACATGATTCGTCATCAAGTTGAATGTATTTACAGGCTTGTCAAATGTCCTGACATACTCTGTAAATCCAAAGTTCCATTTCACGAATTATTTGATCACATGGTTGAAAATGATTGCTTTTGCGTCTTTTGCCGAAATGAAGCTTGGGGAAAAAGAAATGATTCCAAGTACTTTAACACAAACAAGAAGTCTAATTCTTATTTTTCACCTAAAGCTATAGAAGTGAAAAATAAGATTTTCTTTGTTGTTGCAACAATGCAAGATGGAGTGTTTTACCATTGGATTTATTTGCATGGATCTCCTAACGAAGCAAAGAATTACTCATACACTTTGGAGTACTCCAGTAATGAAAATAACGATGAAGTTATTTGCAATTACAACGGCAAAGTCGTCTCCATTGATGAAACTTGGGACTCCATCATTGAAAATGGAAATTGTTTTGGTATTCCACAAAAACTATTTGATAAGAAACTCGTTCGTCCAGAAGATGATGTGTTCAAGTACTTTGTCACGATTAGAAGCTTGAAAGAAGAAGTCAAAGATGAAAATGTCGAATCCGGAGTCTCTGATGTCGATGAATAACAAATATGAAAAACAATGGAAAGAAAACTAGAATAAACGTCACTTTCCTAGAAAAAGATTTTGACTTCTCAGGACCTCAAATCCGGATGAGTTTTAGAGTCATGAATCAGCCTAGTATATTTGAATTTTCACGCCAAAAAGTGCCAAATTACTTGAGGTTCTAATAAAATATTTTGGCTACAAAACGAAAAGTTGTCAACAGCTAAAAAGTCCAAAACCACAACATTTTCACGAGTTTTTCACCCCCAAAAAATCGACAATTTTCTCGGGAAATCAAAGTTGAATTTTTGGACAAAAAATGAAGATTTAGAACAGTTGTTGAAGTAGTTCGATCGTTCGCAAAATGAGATTTTTTTGAAGATTTCGTTTTGTTAGAAAAACCTTTGCACAAAAGTTTATTTTCCATTAAGGCTTCTTGTCAGCAATTAGGATAGAGATAGGATGAAGTAATTTTCGTTTTAATGTAGGTAGCTGTTTGAATACAAGTGTGATTTTCTTCTGATGCTGGAAAAAACGTAGATTTTTTGGTACGCTTGAAATTTCTCTTATACAAAGCCATGATAATAAGGGGAGGGCGAAGCATTTTTTTCGAGGGGGGGCATCGTCGCAAAAAAATTAAAACATTTTTTTTTTTCAAAGGGTATGGCAGCGATTTGATATGCTTACAATTATAGTTTTTTGCGCAAAATATTGGTAAAAAAGCAAGAATCCTAAAATCAAGACTATTTTATAGCCTTTCATTTTTCCGTTTCTTTAGTATGTAATCCTAATTTGAATTATTATTTTTTTTAGCTCATTATGATTTTTTGTTTTCACAAATATTTGTTTCGTTTTTTAAAAATGGAGATCAAAAAAGAAAGAAAAGGGGGAGGAAAAAAGGGGTCAAAAAAAGAGAGAGCCAATTTTGAAATGTCTGACAATTTTTTAATGTTCAAAAAATTCGCCAAAAAATATACTAAAGCAGAAAAAAAATCATTTTTCTTTTTTGAAATCTAGATAAGGAACTATGAATGCCCTAAGTAATAATTGTATTTACAGAAGCGGAAAGTCGCCATTTATCAATCATAGATGGCGCTTTTGTCATGGGAGGGGCAAGGGCTTACGAATACTAATTTTCGGGCAGTTTTTTGAGTTTCATTTCAGAGTCATCTCTAAAATTAACTGTTTGAAATCGGCCATGAATTTAGATCTATAAATACTATTTTTTTGATTATGATGATGGTTCAAACTTTGTCGTTTTTTGCTCATGAGAAATTATTATTATTTGGCCAGCCAGGGATGAGCGATGAGACTCTCTTTCGATCTGTCACCGTAGTCGTACAAAAGCTCTGTGCCTGCCTCTATGTCAGTTTTGGCAATGAGTACCAATCTTGGTACTTTGTCGACCATGACAACTTTTGTACAGCAGTTAGGTTGAAGGCGAGAATGGTTTACTAAGCGGCCTAACCGACCAGTCTCGGTTGTAGCGTCAATACTGAAATAATTCAAACATTCAAATTAATTTCTTGAAAATATGTCATTTCAAAAGAAATGTAATTTACCAGTAATGTTTTCCATTCGTCTTGAAATAGTACATATAGCAGCCCTTGGAAATGTCCATAGCATAACGATTTTCACGTTCCTCGGCAGTACTGTGTTCAATGAGTTCACCGGCATATTCCACCACAAATTCGCCTTTAAAGAGTTTTTTGGTAGGTACAACTCCGCGGTTCTTTCCTACGATGTTGCAAACTTTCAGGGGGAGTTTGGAGTCATCGGGTCCGGCCTCACTAAGCCTTTGGGTGATATCCGTCGTTTGGTTCTTTTTGGGGCGACGCTCAGAACGCCGGATCGGCATAAACGCCTTGACAGTGTTGGTAGATTTGTCTGCATCGACGAATGACAACCTACGAAAGAAATCGTTAATGTGATTTTGATTTGACGAGAAAAATTGTAAATAGTGAAAGCACGCAAAAATTCGGGAAAATGACTGTGTTCTATACTGCTTAGCTGCTTTTTACTTTGATTTGACGAGAAAAATTGCGAAAATTAAAAACACGTAAAAAATCGTCGAAATGAAACGGTTGTTTTCAACTTTTGATTTGACGAGAAAAATTGAGTAAATTCAAAACACATACAAAATTCAAGAAAATGAGCAGCAATTTTTGAATTTTTGGAAATTTGCCAAAGAGAATGAAATCTTACTTTTTCTTTGGTCCTTTATCTTTCACTACGACAGCATTATTTTTTGATGTTTCTTCAGCTTTACGCGGGCTAGTTCTCTGTTTGATGACAACATGATTTTGCACTCCATTGGAGAGAGCTCCATCACTGCTACAGCCGTTGGTAAACAATTGCTTTTTGGCAACATTGGTTCCGCAAATTCCTTCTTCGGAACTGGTTGAACTTGAACTTGAGCCGCCATTGTCACTGGAAATACCTGAAAAAAGATACAAAAATGTCATTCATACTCCCTCAAAATATTCATCTCATTTTAGATAAATAATCTTCGTAAAATTCAATTTGACGATTTAAAAAAATGTCAAAAAGCAAAATTGACTAGCTAAATTAATCTAACATCTACAATTTCACGACTTTAAAAGAAATACTAGAATTTGATATTTTTTCAAATTCCTCAAAGCGGGAAACGTCAATTTCTGTTTTTATGCGAAATTACAAAAAGAATTTGGCGACTATTAGCAACAGTCAAACTTTAATTTGGAAAAATTTGCCAGTTCTAATGGTTTGAAAAATAAGATATGAATAATACAAATCGCTGTCTTACTTGAACGAAGTAATCTGTTTCTGTGGTCATCGTCAATTAATTCAATTTTATGTGGGGTTGGCGGGGACTGCGGCGGGGTGGCCCTTTTGTGGGGTGACCGCGAAGGTGGCTTATTTGGATCAAGTGTTAGGAGTGGCATTGCCCTTCTTTTGTTTTCTGACATAGGCATGAATTTTCAAATCACTACTTTTTATTCTTGCTAGGGCGAGATTTTAAATTGCGCCCCCTCACCATGCAACACAATTTTTTTTTTCGTGCTTCTTTCAACGGTCGATTTGTTTGGGTACTTGACCGAGTCAGGAATTTTAAGGCATTATTTTCACCATTATTTTTTCTTTGATTTTTTTTTCTGAAGTAAGTTTTATTTGAAATCCAATTTTAGTTTTATAAAGATTAAAAATAACAAAAATGATTAATTTTTTTAACACAAAATTTGGAACTGTAATGGAGATTTTTAAGTTTTTTTCATGAAAAAGTAATAAAGATTAATTTGAAATTAGTTTTAAATGTAAAATTACATTGATAATTATTGATTTTGTTTGAAATAATCATGAATGAAGTAATTGCATAAATGCATAATTTGAAATCATTAGGGTGAGAACTTGGGCTTGACTTGTTACGAACTCACAAATGTCAACAAATGAAAGAGGGAACTGGGAAACACTGAGACAGGGTTGGTTGATTTATAAGCACTTTTTGCCTTTCTCTTTATCTCAAAACAGAAAATCACATCAAATATCTCTTCTTTTCCAAGTTAACGCACCCGTGGAACGTGACAAAAATTCGAATAAATTCTTAACCAATCAAAATACATATTGAAAAGTCGACACGAAAATATACAAAAATATTTTAAAAAATACCAATTTAATTTTTATGCGAAATTAAATAAATATTATGATTGAATAGGAAATTGTATTTTTTATGAAAAATATTTTCGAGTAAAGTTTTACTCTACATTCATTTTCATATCGTCCTCAATTTTGAAAACTGCGCGAAAAACAACAAAAAGTTTTTCAAAAATTTTCTTGTGTGAATTTTGCTACGATTTTCGCCTAGAAAATAATCGCGATGAATTCGGGGTCAAACAATGCGTTTCCCAAAATGACAAAAGTCGAAGATTTTCTTAAAATCGAGAAAATCGGCGAAGGCACTTATGGAGTCGTTTTCAAGGTAACTGCCATCCCGACATTCCTTTAAATTCCTTAGAATTCATTTTGACTCCAAAATTATTCGAAATTCTTGATTTTGAACGAGTCCGAGATTCTGAATGAATGACTATTTTCGATCAATAATCAGAGATCTCGAGTATCAATTATCTCCTATCGGCTTTTCACGTTGTCCTTTGCGTCATCAACCATTGTCATCAAAAGACAATGAATTCTATTCATGATCCAAAAAAACATGGACAAACTCATGAAACTTTGTTTACATTCAAGCTACACAGTGAAAAACTCCTTGCATTTTGACGAGTTTTATTTACCGAACAAAAAAATCATGAAAAAATTCGTCAGATCTGTTTACATCCAAGCTAGGCAGCACAGATCTCTCTTCATTTTAACGAATTTTTTTTCAAACATTTCCAGGGCAAAAATAAGAAAACTGGCGAAATTGTGGCGATGAAAAAGATCCGTCTAGAATCCGAAGAAGAAGGTGTACCTTCAACAGCCATTCGTGAAGTGTCACTACTTAAAGAATTACAGCACCCAAACATTGTTAGTTTGAAAGATGTGATCATGCAAGAAGCTCGACTCTACTTGATTTTTGAGTTTCTTACCATGGATTTGAAAAAGTATTTGGATACCGTCTCGGCAAAGGATATGGTTGACAAGAATTTGGTGAAATCCTACACCTATCAAATCTTGCAAGTGAGTAGTAAAAAGCCTTCTTAAAACAGAACCTTGTTAATTGGCCTTTATTGTGACCTTTAGGCCATGTTATTTTGTCATCAACGACGTGTTCTTCATCGAGATTTGAAGCCTCAAAATCTTCTCATTGATGCCAATGGCGCTATCAAGTTGGCTGACTTTGGATTGGCCAGGGCTTTTGGAATTCCCGTTCGAGTTTACACTCATGAGGTAAGCGATAAACGTCACCAAAATCCGCGTTTCAAAATCACTCAAAAAGGAATTCTTTGGAAACTTTTGTCGATTTTTATTTCAAATTCAAAATTGTATTTTTTTTCCCAGGTTGTCACCCTTTGGTATCGCGCCCCCGAGATTCTTTTAGGCTCGACCAAATATTCCTGCCCCGTGGATATCTGGTCCATCGGCTGCATTTTCGCCGAAATGGCCAACAAACGTCCTCTATTCCAAGGCGACTCTGAAATCGATCAATTGTTCCGCATTTTCCGTGTGCTCAAGACTCCCACCGATGAGATGTGGCCCGGAGTCAGTCAATTGCCAGACTACAAAGTTCATTTCCCAGTTTGGACTTCCAAGTGTCTGGATGAGCAATTGGACGGACATTTGGATGCCAATGGTTTGGATTTGTTGGACAAAATGTTGGTTTATGATCCTTCCAAGCGGATTTCAGCAAAACAGGCTTTGAAACATCCTTATTTTGATGATTTGGATAAATCCGACTTGCCTGCTAAACCTGGACAATTTGATATTCCCATTCCTACCTAAAAAGTTTTTTCATTGATTTTGTAAAGTGTAAAAATTGGATTTGTGAAAATGATCTTGCGCAGCAATATAAAAACACTTCTTTCTTCTCTTCATTATGTTTTATGCTCCTTAACACTAAAACATATGTATTCCCTTCCCTCGTCAAAAAACCATTTACCCCTTAATTCGAGTTACAGTACTAGTAATCAATAAGTAGGTTTTCAATAAGATCGTAATGAAAGTGTAATTTTGTATACAATTTGTCAAAAAACTATTTACCCCTTAATTCGAGATACAGTACTAGTAATCAATAAGTAGGTTTTCAATAAGATCGTAATGAACGTGTAATTTTCCATACAATTTGTACTCAAACCATGACACGACTCAAACATACCTACTTCATGTGTGTATCTATAATAATTTCAGTCTTCACTCATATGTTCAGTAGGCAATAACCAAGCGAAGAAACAATGCGAATTAAAGTATTCCACTTGGTATTTCAAGCCAGTTTTTACTGCATCTTGCTTACAGTGTTTGTTATGGTTTATTTGAAAGATGAAGTTCGAGATTTTCTAGAAAAGAGAACAACGATTACAACCAAGTTTCAGGAAGGAGAAGTCGTGGAATTTCCTACGCTTACATTTTGTATTCATCCTGGATTGAAAACGAGTGTTGCCAGGGAATTAAAACTAAAATCTTTCGCAGAGTTTTTCAAAAATACTCTGTCTCAAACCAAAAATAATACAATTATGGATGAACAATTTAGTCGACTGAGCTATACTCTGAACAAAGACTTTGAAATAACTGTTGTATCCAAACCTCTAAAGCTTGGAATTACAAGTATACCACTGAAGAAGTCAGTCATCAATTTCGAAACTCAACCCATCAAAACTTACTTTTTTGGAACCTGCTATAAGATCGCACCCCTTTTTGAAGTGAGAAACGTCTTTTCTTTGTTTTGGACAGTCAAATTGAGTCAAAGTGACGAACAGAAGGACAAACCTAAAGGAGTGTATTTGTATCTTAGCTCCAATGAAACATGGCAGGGAATACCACTTCAAACATGGCCAAGATACCAACTGAGTAAAGTCTATTTGCCTTTTGAAAATGACTTTAACAAATTATTTTGGAGAACTATCAATCATAGATTTCTAACAGGAATTGACAATACATCTCAATGTTTGAAAATAGGATTAAAATTACAAAAAAATCATACCAAACACTGCGAATTTTTCTCACATGGATTAGACCTACCAAGTTGTCAAAGCAGAAAAGATCTACAGGAAATGAGACAACTATTCAAAAAGCAATGGTTTGCTGATTGCTTTAAATTAATGCAAGCTACCACTTACAAAATTGAACATTTTGAACCTCCAAGCTTCAATGAGCCAGATGATTCATTTCTTTTGGTAAACATTGAGTTGAGTTCAATGGAACAAGAAATTAAAGAAGAGATACCCATCATCACATCTCAATCATTGATTGGATCCATTGGAGGATCACTTGGCATGTTTTTTGGATTTTCTTTTACCTCTATCTTCATCTACTTTCTGAACAAGGCACTTCATAAATAATTTTGAATCTACATTGAAAAGTACATATCATCGTCATTTTAGGTGCTAAAATTCAAATATTTGAAAGATTATGGATAAAACAATGATTTATGATTTATTTAAAAAACGCATCGAAGCACACTGATAAATCGCCAAAAATACACTAATTCGTGAAATTACAAATGCCAGTGGTGCGGTCTCAATTTCAATTTTCGCGCTAAAAATCTACATTTACAGTAGCACCGTCATTTTCGGCGCAAAAATTCAGATACAAATATAAGAGAGAGGAAAAACACGGATTTTTTTCATAAATATCCGAAAATGAATTTATTTGAAAAGAAGACAAATGACTAAATTGGACAAGATTGAAAATGCATAAAGATTTGAAATTGAAGAAGCAGATGAAAAATCCGTTGGTTTGGCCAAAGTGATCAAGAGCTCATCATATTGTTTGTCATCGTTGGCATTGGAGCCTGAAAAATTACATGAAAAAATTCGTGAAACTTTGTTTACATTTTGACGAATTTTACTTTACCAGAAAAACTAAAAAACTAAAAAACCGTGAAAACTGGTTTACATTCAAGCAACACAGTTGCTATTCATTTTGACGATTTTTTTTACAAAAATTCACAACGTTAATTTTTGACCGAAAAATTCAAATATTTTTACTTACAATGCATGGAAGAGCTGCAGTTTCACCAGGTTTTTGTACTACATGAGGATCGATAGCCTCTGGAAAACAGACGATCGGGACGCTCAAATCCTCGATATCTGAAAAAATATTTTATGAATGATAAAAATTGAAGATGAATGAAGGATATGCACAATGTTTGAAAATCACCAAAAAGGTCCCATTATCAATTTTCGCCATTTTTTCAACTATTTGAATTTTCGCGCCAAAAATGGTGATTTTTGCGCTTTTTATGTTTTCCGTGTTTTTCACAAAAGTAGTAAAATGAGGTTTTTTACGGATTTTCAAACACTGTGTATCAAATAGTTTTACCTTTGGTTTTGTAAAGTCGTTTTTCTCCACATTTGAGCTCATTATTGATTTGTTTATCAGACTTTTGTTCTACTTGATCTTTGGTAACTAAAGGTTGGAAATCTTGAAACTTTGAAGCGAAATCCGCATAATCATACTCTTCTTCTTCTTGGACTTGAACCATTCGCTTCTTGAAGTCAATCAAATCCTGGTTTTTACGTATATGACAAGAATAATTGCCGGAATCCTTGAAGTCAATGTTGGTGATCCTGAAAGCGTGTTCTTGTGTATTTGACTCCAAATCTCCAACATAAGCGTAATATTTTTGCCCCGAAGGGACTTCAACTTCCAATTGACCATTGGAACTCAAATGTTCAAGTTCATCTTGATCGGTAGACCGGTAGAATTCTATGCTAAGCTCAGATTTTGAATCTTCTTCTTCGTATTCTACTAAGCATTGTAAATGGATGTATTCGCCTTTGAATACTTCGGGATTGACCTTGATCTGCTTGATCTTGGCCGCTTGGTTCAAGCAAAACAAGCTCATCAATAGTATCAGTGGCCTCATTTTTAACCCATGTGGACAGCTGGAAAATAGGAACACCAATATCAGATACAGAATGCAGTACACATGCGGTACATTCGTACTATTCTAAGTCTATTTTTGGCAACTATGTGTACCTATGTATCTTCAAAGAGAAAGCTGAGATTACCTTAGATTTATTTTTGCCTTATCATAAAGACTCTGGAGGCCCTAAAAGACTTTCTTTTTAGCTCAGAGGCATGGAACTAAGCGTTAGGAAATGCGATACTATCATATCAAGATCACAATGAAGCAAATCCTCCTTCATACTATGACGTAGTCGATACACTGTACAGTATTACACAGCACAGTCACAGTGTTTAGTAAACCACCAAAAATGTCTCATTAAAAATAATATTTCTTCAGTTGAGGAACATATGTTTGAAATTTTGCGCCAAAAATGGGTAAGAAAGCAACAAAAAATTAATGTTGATTTTTGGCGCTAAAATTCAAATGACAAAAAA
>LT727937.1:60417-101744 GCA_900157175.1 Oithona nana
TTTAATGTAAACAAAGTTTCACGAATTTTTCACGGTTTTTTTCCCCCCTATTAGAATTGGACTGCCATTGTAATTGCTATCAAATGAGACTTTTGAGTAATTTTTAAACATAATGAATAAGTGACAAAACTAATTTGTTGACTGCTGTTGAGGTCATTTTTAGATCTTTGTTAATTGGTCCCAGAACGGCACCTATTTTTTGTTGTTGCTACTCCTCCCAGAGTCCCAGAGACCGATATAACGTTGAGCTAAAGGTCCACCCAATGGAATTTCCGGCAACGTTAAAAACAACAACGAAACATCAAATGACAAATTCTGGTGAAAACAACTGAGCTCGACATTCATGGAAAAACTCGTTGAGTCGTAACTAAAGCTACTATGGGACTTTTAAAGGCCATAAAGTCAAAGAAAAGATGACAATTGCAAGGATGGAAGGAAATCTAGTTTTTCTTCCACTTAAAAAAAGCGTTGCTAATTTAGAAAAGTCACATTGTTTTAAAATGTCTAAAAAATGTCTCATTTTCAATTTTCAATTTCTTAATATTCATTTCTGCTGTAACAATATTCGCAATAAAAAAGGTCAAAATTAATTTTGTAATTGTTATTGTAAATTTTTGGCGCGAAAATTCATATAGCTTTAATTTGAAAAGAAACATTGTCAAGTTCAAAAATGAGACTTTTTTGAAAGATTTTCAAGCAGACAGAAACAAGTTGTTTTTTGGCGAGTTGCTTGCTTCTCATATCGCATCAAAAAAGACCTTAGAAAAATGAATGCGAAGCGGATGAGCCTTTGATAATTGACGAGTTCAAATCCCCTTCAGCGTCACAATATGTATTCTTTGAAACCATCAAAAATAGAATTTTCAAAAATGGATGAACCTGCATTACAAGTACGTAATCATAGTTTTTAATCCATCTGCAGGGTGTCCCAACAAGTTTTGGATAAAAACCTCATATCCGCGCAAAACCAGAAAAAAATCGTCAAATTGAAGAAAGCTATTCTGGTTAGGTAAACGATTTTTTCGCATTTTCTTCCATTTTTGATAAAGTCCTATCCAAAACTTGTAGGGACACCCGGTACATATGTAAGTAGGTATCTAATTTCGTCATTTATTTTTATAGGGTGCCAACTGCCAATGCCAGTGGAAATCATGGCGCAATTAGGCAACGAAAGCAACGTTAGTAAACGTATTTTGAGTAAGAAAGATTTTTATCTTACCTGATATCAGGACTTGGATGGCGAACCTCTGTTGACACTCTACTGCTTTGAACTTTCTTTTGTAAAGATTGGAATTTAGGAGACAACCTTAACGTTGGTTTGAAGCTATTCTTGCTGCTGCTCTCCGAGACCTTTGGCGGTGTTACTTGTCTGCGTGTTGTTATTGTAGTGAGCGAGGACTCTGCCGCACAACCTGACTTTGAAGAGCAAAGCGCGCACTCGCGCGACGCTTATGATTCATCGTACTGACAAAACTTGTCATCACTTGCTTTTGTCGAATTTCCCTCGGAATTTGATTTTATTAGTCATGAAAAGCATAAATAAAGTTATGATTACAACAATTTAAGAGTCCAAAGTTGGAAGGCTGCGCATTAAGCATCTTTGGAAATTCGAGTCATCGAGTGGAGCAGAAAAAGTTGGAAAAATTCACAGCCTCGAGCGAAGCGAAAATGTCATCTGCTGCACTCGAAATTATGGAAATGAGCTCGGAAAGCCTGGAAAAGAAACATGAGAATCCATCAAAAAGCCATTTTGTAAATTGTTGATTGGGAGTTTAGCTAACAAGATCACCAATCGTTTATCAATAATGAAGTTCGTTTGTCAGATTGCTTTGTAATTCTCCAAATCAAATTCGTCTATAAGATAAGATTTCAAATCTGATGAAAGGAAAGAAACAACAAAAACTGATTTATTTAAACATTTGAATTTTCACGCCAAAAATTACCAAGTTCTCAATTTTAGATTCTGATATTGCTTTTTGGCAAGAAAATTAAACATTGTAAAATGATAATTTTTCTGTTAGTTTGAAATCTGTTTAAAGATAGGAAATGACTCTAGTTTTCTTTCCAAGTAATTTCAAAATACGAAGGTTTTTTCCAGAAATAATGAGGGTCAGATTCTCGTACTGCATGTGTTGTGTGTGCAAGTGAGAAAATGGTGCCTGAACGGTGAAGCGCAACGCGCAACTGCCTACGGGGCTGCGGCTTCGGTTTTTCCAGGAATCACACCATAATCTCTTTATCTACATTTCCCGCCAAAAAATCACAGTTCATAGAACATTGTAGCAAATAGGTAATGTTCAACTTTAATTCACCTCATGGCAGTTTTGTACACTAGGTGGCGTTTGAAAAAAGACGAATTTTACTTACCCAAAAAATAGGAGAGAAATTCGTGAAACTTTGTTTACATTACTTCTTTCACTTTGGCGAGATTTTTCACAAAATTCATAAATTCCAATTTTGCCTATTGTCAAACTATAGACGACATCAAGCGGCAGTTTTATCTTTTATCGAAATTAAGGTTGAATCTGCTTTATACGCACATGGCTAAATCCGGTTTCAATTATTTCAATTATTTGCGATGACGACAATAATGATGAACTGATAACATAACAGTTGCATTTTTTCGCACTTATTTTTTGTCACTAAAGAAAAAAAAACATCTGCTATTCTTGCTTTATTCCTAGACATTTTCAGATTTTTAATTGCCTAGCAACTTGTCAATTCGACTTGTGACTTTTAAAATAACGTCCGGATCTAAAAAGTACAATTCATTGAATTCTTCTGTACTGATTCTAATCGAGTTCAAGATGAGTTCATATGCTATTGACACATTTTATTCCATAACTTGTTTGAATATCAAAATTAAAAGTTGATGGAATTAATCCTTATCACTTCATGTGATATGAATACTGCAGTTTGGGATGGAGAAACAGCTTTGCATAATGGACAGAACTGAAGATGTTCAAATGTTCATTGATTCCTCAAAAAACATGGAATCAAATTGAATGCCAGGGATGACTATGGAAGTACAGTTTTGCATTATGCTTGCTTCAATTGCAGCCGCAATGTTAAAGTGCTATTGGAAAATCAGGAAGAATTCAAACCAACACTGGTCAAGCCTCACCAAGGAAATTATTCAAAGGTTTCCATTTGACCTACATACTTGACCAATTTGTGAAGATTCGGGATATGTTGTTGCAACATGGAATCATTGATTTCGACTTATATCTTTCGAAATAGTCCTCAGAATTTCATACCGATATTTTTACTTTTTGTGTCTTTTTCAAAATGATACCGAACCTGATCATCAATTAATTGTGAAAATCTTCCACTATTTTTAAAGAGTTGATTAATAATACATTTTATTCCATAATTTGTTTGAGTATCAGAGTTAAAATCGTAAAAAATAATTTCATTATTGCTCAGGCAAAAACCTGAATTCCTCCTCATCTTTGACAATGTTCACATCGGAAATCCGGAAGAGGGGATTGTCATTAGGACTGATCGGTTGACTAGCCTCTCTTTTCGATACTTTTTTGACCTCAATCTCATCAGCAATCTTTTCAATCTTTTCTGGTTCTTGAGCATCAGGTTTGACATAGGTTGTCCCAAAATGTCCGGATTGGCTTAACTTGTCCAATAGCAATTTTTTCTTGGTTGCTTCATCTGCCATGACTTCTTTATGCAACTCAGTGATACTATGAGACAATTCCAAGGTCAATTTCTTCAGGAACTCTTCATCCAGATCTTGGTCTTGATTGGATGTTACTCGTACGTCTACATCTGGATCATCATCCACAAGTACTTCTTGATTATCCGCTTTGTTCAAGTTGTGATAATACTGAATAGCAGCTTTCTTGCCTCCCAAAGGATTTCCCAATTCATCCACCAAGTCATCAATCTTGACCTTTTCCGGAGTATTTGGTTTGACAAAGGCTGTCGAAGGCCGAACATTATTCTTGCTCAAGGCGTTATTGAGAACAATCAAGGTGAACAATCCAGCTCCAAAAGTCAAGAGGACCACGTAGAGAGGTAACATTTCAGCTGTCCGGTAAGTGAACATGGACTTCTTCACGGGACTTGAACTGTACAAGGAGACCTTCTTCTTGCGCCATTGTTTTTGCAAATCGTTCAAGGTTGGCGATCCTTCAATCAGTTGAGAGGCCTTCCTTTTAAATTTACTGGAATAGAAAAAAAATCGTCAAATTTTGTTTACATTCAAGAAAAGTCACGCAGAATTCATTTCAATTTGACGAATTTATGACAAGTGTACCTGATGGAAGAGTTGTTTGACCAATCCGAAATGTCTCCCATGGGAGTCCCACTAAATCCGGAATCTCTTGAAATTTTTCGACTTCGGTCCTCATGTCCACGTTCTCCGCGAGGATGAAAACTTAGTCCATAACCAGGTGTTGAAACGTATCCTTGAGAAACTTGGTTTACTGCCGTGTTAAAGGAGTCATCAGAAGATGCACGGCTGCAACTACGGCTTCGGCAACGTAACGAAGAAGTCGGAGATAATTTTGTTCCGGTAGACATATTTGACAAGATGCTGAACATTTGACTGACTGACAAAGGTTCTCGATAACTGAGCTCAACTCATTCTCATCAAGTAAACAAAAAATGGCGGTAAAATTCAAAATAAATTTTTCTCGTCAAAATGAAAGCAGTTCTTCACTGCCTACCTTGAATGAAAACAAATTTTCACGATTTTTTTCGGTAATCAAAATTTATTGAAAATTCGTTGAACCTCCAGAATCAACCAATTCTGGTTTTAAAACATTATCTAAGTATTTGATATAGCATATTGCAAGTCTTAAAATCTCAATTTTCGACAACTTCTTGTCCGGTGGCAAGGTAGGTAACAAAGTCCTAAGAGTCCCAAAGGCCGAATTGAAGGCTTCGACGCGCATTCTTTCGCGTGTAGCATGAGCGGTACGATACTTGATGCTTGCCCTTCGACGTCTACGCTTTTCTTCTCTGGTCAATTTCCGTTCTTCTGAAGAGACTTTAACGATTTTTTCTGAATTCCATCTATGTAAGAAAACGATTATTTTCTTGTTAGTTTCAAATGTAAAATATTACATACCTCCGTTTAGTTGGGGGAATCTGTTCTTGTTGATGATTTATTGCGTTATTATTGCTTTCTTGAGGACTACTCGTAAAATGATTTGGCTCACAATAATTCCAATTGTATCTGCAAGTATAAGAGAAAGTCACAATTAGTTTCTATAAATCCTAGAATTACCGTCAGTCCGTCAGAGGGCGACTAAAGCTAAAATTCCGTCAAAAATTCACGACTTTTTCCCCGTCAAAAAAATACTCCAAATCCTTAATTTTTAAATTGCACAAAAAATCGTCAAAATGAACTGAGTTTTGAAAATTTGACGATTTTTCAGGATTTCTATTTTCTTACCAATTCATACTTGGCTTGCCACATTCCAAAATGGTAAAACGCCATCTAATGTACAAAAAGGGTGGGGGTGGTGTGGGAATCGTACACGCGCGTTTATGTCTTACTGTAGCTCCTCTTTTAGCTTTTCAAGGAAAACTGTCACGTTGTCATGACATTTTCAAAGTCAAATTTTGTCTTTCTCCCCTAGCTCGTCAGCCTAGCAGCACTAGCTGGAGTCTTCTAAAGCCAAATCATGTCAAGGGCCATCAGATTTGTGGAAGAACTAGAGAGAAAGAAAGAAGAACTTGTAGGTTTTCAAGTGGTTTTACCCCCCCGAAAAAAGTAGTTTGAGCCCAAACTAGGCTTTAGGATGAAAAACTTTTGTGGAATTGCCTCAGAAAGTTTTCTCCTCTGAATGCCTTGAATATTGTCGAGGAGGAGTGAACAGTGTGTTATCTTGGTGACATTATAAAATAGTCCAACAAGTGCGTTTTTGTTGACTTAGAAGGGAAAAAGAAGAAGTCTTCAAATATGAAGCTTAGGAGGAGAGCTTTAGATTGTTTGCTTTGGAGTGCTCTACACAATCATATCCTGCAGAGCAACGTTACTTTCTCTTGACTGAAAGATGACGTTTGGAATGTATTTTCCAACATGCAAAATACCGATGATGATCATAAAGATTACTAGGTGTCAAACTAGAAAATAATGGTGCTTGCGCTAGCCAATTAAACAAATTATTCATTAGACAGCATATGAACAGGAAAGGCCAGCTCATAATTCAGCAACATACTTATGACCAGAGGAACATGAAAGATTGATCATCTTGGAGTAGGTGGTGCTCCCTGCTCATGCAAAATATACTCAAAACTATTTTCAGAAGGCTTTCTAATTCATACGTGTTCAACCTAAGTTTTGACAGGGGGAGGGTAACTGTCTGGACCTGGCTTTTGAGAGGGGGGGGAAACCCGAAATTTCGGTGATTTTGCTAAGGCGACCCGAAATTTTGGCCGTGAGAGGGGGGTACTCTTGACTCCCCCCATTGAACACGTATGATGCGTGCGATGTGTTTCACCAATTTTTGAATGAATCAGAAAAACAATTCCAAGAAAAACGGGGACAAACTAGAAATCCTGTTTTTAAGCAGCATATAAAAGTTTGGGCGGGTAAGTATTCAGTTCACAGTTTCATTGTACTAACAAGAAGAAGCGGAGCTCAGCCTGAAGTCAAAAATCACTAAGGTAAAAATATTTTGAGTTTTAGATACTGGAAATACTGCGTAGTATATAAAACTTATCAATGTACAATGTACATCCTCTTCTCTCCAAGGACATTTATAAGGCGTTGGCTTTTACTTTTCAATTAGCAACAAGGTATAGTGACATTCCACAATGGTAAAACGTCACCTACTGTACAAAAATGTCATAAATTGATTCAAAATTGAACATTACCTATTCCCGTAATGATCATAGTCCGAGTTTTTATTGTAGTACGAGTCTAATTCAATAGAATTAGACCACAATAAATGATGAGGATTACTATTCTCCATGGTTGTATATGTACTACTGTTCGGGTTGAGCAGAGCTTTTCGACTGAAGCGTTCGTTCCCTTTTTTCTAACTAGGCAGGCAAGAAGATCCCCCAAGATTGAATGGCTTAGAAGAAGCGCTTCTGTGTTACACACGTGTTCTGGATCGATGGTCAGGATCCGTCGGAGAACTCCCTTGGGACCACCTTTATACAAGACAGCGTAGAGGTGTTGCAACACCTTCTTCGCACTTCTTCCTCCGTTCAATAAAATTATCTTTGTAAAAATTCGTGAAAATAGAAGAAGTTATGAACTGTTTGGCAGGAATGTAAACAAAGTTTCACGACTTTTTGAAATATTTTTTTCCGTGAATTCTGGAGTGTTTATTATCTTTAGTCTCAATAAATTTAGAAATATTTTTCATGGCCATCGCAATTTAGTCTATTTTGGTCAAGTGATCGCCGATGTATTTAGACATACCGAAAGCCCTCATACGATCGTTGCCGAAAACCTTGGCCATCTTCTTGTCGGGGGTGAAGAATTGCTTGTTCTCGGGATCTTTGAGGTCGTGAGTCTTCAGGTATGCAAACAAGTGTTTCATGCATTCGGTGCGGCTGGCCACCTTCATTCCAACGATGTCGGCGAGCTCGTCGCTGAGCTTCATGGGTCGGGTGAGTCCGGTGACCTTCTTGGGAGCTTCTTCGGAGCCTTCTGCGGATGCTTTTGATTTAGGCATTTTGTCAAGAATTTAAATAATTATTGATCTCGTAGGACTTGCGACTTGTCGGTTTGGCGGTTGAATTGCTACTGAACAATGACTGACGAAAAACCGTTAATTTACGCGGGAAAACTCAGCTTTGAGAGAAATTAGCCAATCAGAATCAAGGCGTGAGCGCGCGTTTCCATTCTGGCCAATCAAAACAATTTGTTGTGTCACGTGACTTATATTGCTGAGATTTCACGTACAAAAGCGTCTTTTGTTTTGAAACAGAAATTTCCCGAAATTCAAAATGGCAGAAAATACTGAAAAAGCAGTAAAATTAAAACAATCCAAAAAAGTGCTCAAGGCTATCAAGAAATTGGAATTTGACGATGACATCCTGGAGAGCATGGGAAAAGAGTTACAAAACACTGAGTCAAAGAGATTGAAACAATACAAATCAACACTTCGAGCCGTAAAATTTGAAGCGATTTTTTTATCCTGGGTTTCATTAAGCTTTGGCAAAATATTCGAATTTTTTCGTTGCCTTTACAATTGTGAAGCAGAATTCAAGCGACTTCAATGTCTACATCAAAACGCCTTATTGGTCACCGCGATTCTGCTCATCTTTACCGACTTTTTGACGATTTACGGACTCAAAAGATGGAAATCGATTTGCCTGTTCCCTGGCCTCCTTGCTCGTTGTTGTGCTCTCGTATACTTTTGCATTATTGCGTTATTTTGGATCTTATCGTTGAGCAAATTATTTTACGTTGAGATAGGCAAAAGCTGGAATAAGGAAGACTCGTACCTTGACAATCCGTGGACAATATTGAATATCAAAGAAGTACAAATGATATGGTTTCTATTTGGTTGGACACACTATATCAAAGTCAATCTTGATATAGTATTTGAACAATTAGAAATGATGGAAAACTATGCAAAACCGAATCCTAAAATCTCCTAATCTATTTGTGCGAAATAGAGAATAAAGAAGAGAATTCGTAAAAAAATGTTTTTGTAAAGAAAACCTCAAATTAACTCAAATTTTTTCGGTCAAAAAATCCGTCAAATTGAAGGGAGATCCATACATCTTAGCAAGAGTGTAAACAAACTTTCACGAATTTTTCGTCATTTATGATTTTGAGAGATTTGCCCAAAAATTCAATTTTGACAAAAAAAAACAACATTTTCACGATAAACCCGAAATTTTGGCCGAGAGGGGGGGGGATAGTCATGACCCTCCCCCCATTGAACACGTATGTTCTAATTTCAGCTAAGCTCAGTCTCTGATTTATCTACTTAGCTTTCTTTGGTATGTACAAATAGACGTACATACTTAGTACTTTCACGCTTGTTCGCGCTTTTAAAAAGTGCTAGGTAATAAGGTAGTAGGGTTGAAAGCCCTAGTCTCGACATCTGTTACTTGCTTAAATGCCCTGGAGCCCCCACATCTGCAGACTTCTTCTCTCCACCTTCGTGCTGAGCATTAGAAATGGTCATACTAACAATTCAACAAAAAGAACCAGCAGAAAAAAAATCCTATATGTATTCCCCAGAAGCCAGAAGTTATCTTTTGTCTGATGCAGGGGACAAATAATACCATCTAGCAAAAAAGTGCATAAATAGCTAAAAGAAGCAGCAGCCTGAGCCGCAAGAAAATGGGCTTACAAAAAGTTATGCATTTTTTAAAGGCATGAAGAAAGCAAATTTTTGTTGGTTTAGCAAAGAAAATACAAATGTTGTTGACACACTAAGCAAATCCTGAAAACTGCATTTGTGTGTAAAAGGAGGATGTTCTTGTGCTGGTTGTGACTTTAGAAAAAGACTTGAAGCTACTGATGCAAAGTTTTGTGACATCAATCAACTAGACTAGAAAAAGACTATCTAAAGGAAAACTGAAATGGGACCTTGGCTGCTCACTCAATTTGTGGTAGAAGAGTAGTCAAGGTCAATCAAGATAACGCTCTCCCTTTTTTCTCGCTTACCTTACACGATTGTATGTTGGCTGCGTCTTTGGGATGATAGTGTTACTCTATCCTTACTCTAGAAAGACATAAAAGTCGGATACTATGGTCTAGCTCCTACTCAAAGAACAATCATATTGAGAGGAGCGAGGAAGTACTTTTACTTTCAGGATTGTAGACTTTCATGGATGAAGCGAAGAATTTGGAATGTTTCGAACAATTGATTTCAAGCCTGAATGAAAAGATTGAAGAACGAAGAAGGACTCAAAAGGAACCAAGTGAATATAGAATTGTAAACTCTTTAGTCCTTTATTGTATTTATGTTTCAGACAAAAGGTTCAAAGTCATTTTAGGGTCTTTTGAAAACCTAAACACATGTAATGATGCATGGATTGAAGCCCGCCGGAGGCCTCGCAAGAATTGCGAGTTGATTATAAATTGGAATACGCATCCTGACAGATGCTATGATTAATTGAAATTTTCTGCTTATCTACCAAACAGTTTTATTAGGGAAAAAGGCAGAAAGCAGCAGAAAGAAGCTATAAATAATGTGTCTCTAGATGGTAGGGCGACAAATCAAGACATCTCAGCAAGAAAAGCCTTTATCTCCATTTCCGTTCACTGAACATAGAAAAAAAGTGGAAGTACAACTGGTACGTGCCTTATAGTTTCAGCAGTGTTGTACCATCAAGAGAGTAGTGGGTGTTTATGACCACACCTCATCACGTGGAATCAGGAGGAAGGCTCTTTGCTGCTGGCTACCGGTAGAACAAGCAGGCACAAAACTTTTTAGTATGCTAATGCTTACACTCACTCTAGGCTTCACATTCTAGCAGCTCAGCAACATGAAAAGATAGAACTACAACCGCCAATTATGCAATCAAGATCCCTGGGGAACAGTCTAGGAACGGCAGCAAGCCCCCCCTAACCACGTTGACTATGTTTGGTTGGGAAAAACGCTGTATTCTACCAAGTTTTTTTGTTTGTGGTGGTACACACTTCACAGACTGGTTCTTCACAACTTTTTGGCTGATTACCAAAACAGCTAGGGTGGACTTTTCTGCATACTTTTTTTCTTGATCTCTACCAAACTTTTTTTTCAGACATCAGTAGTGGAACTACGCATCCTTTTTCCAATTCCTATTCCCATCCTTTGGTCTATATAATTCCAATGATTCTGTCTGTCTGGTTGTCATCACCTGCATGGTATGGTGGCAAAAATGCAAATGCAAAAGGGTTGGGAAGATTGATTGGTTGTGAAACTGATCGGTAATGCACTTATCTGTCTGCCCCTCAGCAAATGTAGTTGAGAGTTTGTTTTGCAGGGGACAAAACCGCACATGCCAGACTCGCCAGCACCGTCGGTACATATGAAGTTGCCAAGTAGGTAGCTAATGATCAATTCCAGCTGAGTCCGCAAAGACTATGTATGGTATGATGGCAGCAGAAGCAAGAGTGAGTGTAGTACTATACCTATACCACAACCATAAAACCCCTTTGCCCATAATTCATAGCAGTAGACGTCATTTTATGCAAGGAACTTCAAGTCCCAAGGGAGTTTTGAAAAAAAAGTCAGGTGATCTAGAGCAACAGTAGGTAAAGTGATAGAGTGGCCTAGTTCCTATTACACATGAAACCTTCTACTTGAAAAACCATCACGTGCTTCCCATTCTCCGAATTGGCAAATTGAATTTTGCTGGTTGTTATCGAACATACCACGAAGAACCCAATGCTGCTGGTCTTTTCCTGAAGTATATTTCCAGTTGCCAAGCAGATTTGTTTATGTGCACTTAGGAACTTGACAGGAAGAGGAAATTAAAAAGCTAAAAGGATTCTTTACTGACTTGGCTTTTTTTACTGCTACTTATAATGCAAGTATTCGACTAAGCTAAGGAGAAGTCACACTGATAGTGTAAAGAGGGGGAAAGGAATCCCCAAAGCTTATTATCGGCAGCGAGGACACGACCCCTTTGCATCCAAATAGGCAGGAGGCTATCTCCAAAGATAGCTTCTCTATGTGTATGGGTCATGAATTGCACGTTGCAAACAAGAATCGATGGATTCTCTATGTATATCAGGAAAAGGACACTTTTATGTATCAAAGTACCAAGGAGGGAAGTGCAGGAGGAGGGGTGACTTCTTCTTTCTTTCTTTCTTCTTTTATTTATCCAGTGCAGAAAAGATCAAGATATGATATAGTAAAGAGAGAAGCAGTGACCGGAACTGGAAATAATGCTTTATATCGAAGCAAAACTATGACTGGTATAGGGGGGACACCCAAAAAGAAGACAGTCAAGAACTACATAATATGTACAGGGTTTCCAAACAATTTTTGAATGGGTACCTACTTACTGTATCTACTATCTGAAATCTCATCCAAATCCTCTGCTGCTGAGTAGTTTTGAAGCAATCTAGACATAAAGCCTGTGTCAAACACAAAACTGTTGCCGTTTTTCTTTGTATTATCGTTTGATGCAACACAAAGTGCTAAAAACTTTTAGATGAGCATCTAATGCTTCTTCTTCCTTTTGTTGTTCAATGCACTTACCTGAAGAAACAATAGATGGGGCAGTGGCGGCCAAGAGTACGACCATCAAAAGCCAAGAAGAGCTTCCAGACATAGTAGAGCTACTGCTCCTGCTACCAATGGTGATTTTCATCAAGTGAACAAACTTCTTCATGACTTTGTTATTTCAGTTTTCGGCCTCTGCAATGCACCAAAAAGCAGGGAGCAGTAAAGCAGCACGTTGTTGTAATCTGTCCGTTGATTTTAAACACCTTGGAATGACACAATATAACAGTAGTAGTAGAGCTAGCAGCAGAGTCTTGATCTTCAAATTTCCGCAGTGGTTTGGCACTGAAGACACACACTTCTCTGGAGAATGAGAAGCAGCAGTGCGCAGCAAGGGGAGAACTCCTCAACAGAAGTCAACCTACAAAAGAGGTTAAAAAGACTTTGTGACAATCTTTGACAGTGCAGCAGGAACTTGCTAACACTTTCAGCAAGAGGGGGGGTTTAAGTTGTAGCAAAGAAAGTGGAGCCTAATTTGGAGACAGAATACCAATTGAAGCAGTACAAATCAAATACAGGCACTAGCAGTGTTTGAAAAGAGCTCTAAAGCTTCAAAATAGTTTTAGTAGATTGTAGAGTAAGTAGGTTACGCTTTGAAATTCAGATTATTGTCCATATACAACCACTGATACTATAAATGTGGAGTCATCAGCTGATCAGTAGTGACATCATCGACCTGATGGGTCAGCTGATCGACCTGATTTACAAATGGCAATTCTGCCAACTCGGCGGCTAGGCCAGATCAGCTTCGCCTACAGACAATACCGCCACCTAGTGGTTTAGTTCCATTATGACTACCCTCTATACAAGGTGATACTGAGTCGATGTTGGAAAATTGTTGTAAGCTGTCAAATCATTAGCCAACATTCAGTTTGAAGGCTGCTGGGTAATGGAATTGGTACCAGATTGGTACAGAATCATCTTTAGTACAAATGGTTAGATATGGCCCTTTGATCTGAATTTCAACGCGTACCCTAATGTAGAGAGAAACATAAAGTAGATAGCATACCTTTTATCTACTACCAAAGCTTCAACAAATATACTTTAGAAAGGTTTCTTTTCTTCAAAGCTTTTTTTCATGAAGAAAGGACTGAAATGTATAGCTTTGTAGAAGTTTGAAGGGCATTCAAATTCAGTCACTTGAAAGCTTTGTGTAAGACGAGAATAAGCAGCTTTTAAGACTTTTCTTTGCACATGTTAAACAATCTGCTCTTCTGCCATAATTTTTAAGGAAAAAGTTGATGATGAAGCACAGTGACAACACAAGTTGACGAAGAAAAAACAAAAGAGTACTGCGTAGAAATTTTTTTTGATAAATGGTTTTGACACAGTTTCAAATTTCAACATATGGAAATGAAGGAATCGCGGATCTACAATATCGACTTTTGCGAGTACTTTAGGCATTCTTGACCTATTTTGGGTGATAATTTACACACTGTGCAAAAGCATAGATAAAATGAAGAAACTTTGTCAATTAGACGAAAGGGACAAAAAATAGCGAAAAAGACTTTGGCTTCTTTCTGAAGAAAAAGAAAAGTAGCATTTGCCACATAAGTTAGCATTTTTGTGCTAAATTCAATTAGACAAACTTTTCAGAAATATCTTTTATTACTTTCTTTTCGTTTTCTGTGCACTTTTCAGTTTTGAAGAAAATTGAGATGGTGATAAAAGAGTTGCATTTCTCATATCATGATAGAGCCGCTTTTAAAGTTTACACACAAAGAATGAAGCCGACGAAGAGGAGCCTTCCCTTGAGTTTAAAGTCCCAAAATTGAAGATTACTTTTCTAAGAAAAAAGGTGGCTAAAAGTTGAAAATGTAATGAAGTCCTTGTGTCTTATTTGAAATCCAAATCTAGATCTGTTTGGGCTTTAATTTTGTCAAATATTTGAGTTTAGTGCAAAAATTAACCAATACATGTGAAGCAGATTTCCTAAACTTTCAATACATACACGCATTGTTTGAAAATCACCCAAAATGTCGCATTTGAATTTTTGACCTGCCTGGTAACACTGTTTGACCGAAAGCTTCAGGTTTTCAAACACTTGCCAAATTGGACCATTTTTGGCATTTTTAATTAACTTTTGTCCACTCAAAATGTAAACGTAGCTCGCTTCGATCGCTTCGCTCGCAATGTTGAATGAGACTTTTTCTGTGATTTTCAAACACCGTGATGCACGATTATTACAATTTAGATCCTTCACTTAACTTCCCTTGTGCACGATTATCAGATACTCAAAAGTAGTTCGCTTAGTCCCAAAAATTGAAGGTTAAGACCACGGGTATATAAGTCTTTAGAGAGAGAGGTAATCTTACCCAGCAGCAATGTAGAAGAAGGTAAATTCTGCAGTGTTTCAAGTTAATCTAGAATCTCATTGGTGAAACAGCACATTAGGAAATCAACATTGTATTTTTCACTGTAAAGAGGAGAGTTTTGAGAAGAAGACGAAGACGGTGAACAGTAAGTCTTTCCGCTACTCAAGAGCTTCAGAAACTGTTTGTAAGCGAGGATCGGCAAAGAGAAAGAATACTAGTAGTTGAAGCGCCGCTTTTCGGCACGCGAACAGCGCTTGACTAGCAAAAAAGGACTTGTGAGCTGCTGAGGACTGGAGGGCTCAACTGAGTACAACTGAGCAGTCGGTCTTCCTTTCGTTCGAAGCTAATAGAGCCTCAAATACACATGCAACCTGCAATTATACAGAGCAGTAATAGCTCTATGATACAATGTAATACTTGACCACATGTATGTATTTATGTATTTAGGTTCAAATGTGGTAGTATTTGGTAGTGATGGAGAGAGACAATTGACAATTCAACCATTTCCTTCCATTCCAGGAATCTGTCAAATACTTGGCAACAGTATTACTACCTATTTAGGCCACTACAATAAGCAATCTAAGGAAAATGACTCACTGCTCTCTATACTATGTTGCTACCACTACAATTGTGGTATAAAAAGAAATAATAATGCACTTGGTCTAGTGCTTTTACTTAATTACCTCTTGAGTTGTGCACTAATAATTCTAGTGGTGCTCCAGAGAGCTAACTCCACCAGTAGTATAGTAGTATCATGATCATACCAAAAAAAGTCCATAAAAAGTCTGTATTTTACGACTTCTTCCGCTCTACGCTCTCTCAACTTTGCTGAAATTGTAACGTAATTGAATGTATCGAAATGTACTAAGCTTTGTCATCTTGGCGAGACGAAAAAGGACAGATTTTTATAGATGATCTTCTTGCTTGATGATCCATCGTTGTCCTCCGAGTCAGATGTTTCTACGATACTATACATTCCCTAAAGATCTGAAATACAAACACAAACTTTCCAACTGTATTGTTGTGTAAAATTAGAAGGAAATTGCGGCAAAAGAGCTCACGGCCTAGTTTAGGGCATCTTTGTAGACTTGTAATCCCTTCTTCTTTTGCTAACGAAAATCGCCAGGGATGAGAAAGGGATTTGAAAATTTCTCAGTATTTCTGCTGCCTCCTGTTGTAAGCATTACGTTTTGTTCTGCAGACTAGCAGTGGTATGCACTTTTAAACAAGCCTCCAGGCAACTTCTTCTTCTTGCTTTTATCCCAAGGGCTATCTACCAAAGTTAGTATTGATATGCTCGCCCCATTTATACCACTACTTCCACCAATTATCAAGACAAAGACAGAAAAAGTATTGAAAAAACTGTTGAATTCATTTGAGGATACGAAAAATGAACGAAAATTTAGAAATTCTACGGTTGGCTCTAAGGAAATGGAGCATAAAGGGTTCGAATTCCATTGCTGATAGCCCCAATGCCCCATGAGGCAATGTAGCAAGTGATATTTTTTCCCGACGCATCACTTTTCTCAAAATGTCAAGCATTCACCAAGCATCAAAGAATACATCTGGGCTCCAATGTCACAAACTTGGAATGAATTGAAAAGTTGACAAGAAGAAGGGAAAAATTGCTGTGTGATCACCATGTCACAGAAAAGTTTTTCTTCCAAACTCAAATTCCCGACCAAGGTCAAAGCAAGGAGGCCTTGCTCGATGGTTAGGCTGGTCTTGAGAATACCATTTAGGTCAGTATTCTTACACATATACAACCAAAACCTTTGACACGCTTGGGGAAGTGGTTTACGACTGTACCACACATGGTAAGTGCACTTGTGGGGCCGCCGCACCTCAGAATCCATTTCTTTTGTGGCAGATTGGAGACCATTTTTGTGACATGTTTTCATCAACAAACGAGAAACGAGTTTCGTGGTACATTCACAATAGCCAAAATATGATATGTACTCGCAACTTTTACAATATGATAAGTAATATGACGAGCCTCTTATAGTTTTGACTTTATCGATAGAAATTACGACTATATGGCTCAAATATATATATATAGGGTTATTCAATCATTGACTTTTCTGATGGGTTTCAACGCAAGTTAATTGATAGAATCAAACGGAAACTGGAAATCATTCTGTCAATCAAGTGCATGCACTGCTCCTTAGAAGAAGTTTATTATTGTTTTAAAAAAGGTACTCTATCCTCACCATTACGTTCTGCTCAGCTGTGACGTACTAGCTAGGTGGCGTGTGTGGTTGAATTTTGAGACTGTAATCTTTTTGAAAGGGGCATTCTGAAATTACAGAAGCTGCATAGGAATTTTCTAGTCCGGAAGGTCTCTTTGTGTGCAATTTTGGCTTCTTTTTAAAAGAATAGAAGGCTGGCTAAGCTATGGAAAAGGGGAACATTTTATCCGTTTGCTGAGTTCTAAAGCTGTCGTCGAGCCTTTGCGTTGCTTGCTTGCTGCTGTCTTGCTCTTGGTTCCACAGTTCCTGTGCAAAATTGTTCCTGTAAAGCCAGCAGCAGCACAGTGTAGATGGCAAATTAGAAGGAACTTTTAGGATTGCACTTTTACACAAAAGTGTACTTATTGGAAAATCGGACCAAGCAACTGCTTGAGAAGTATGCAGAAATCCTGAGAGGCTAAGCTAGCAGAGCAGTAGCAACTACTCTTCTATTCCAATAGATGCAAATAGACCACAAAGTCGGAAGGGAAGGTGGAAATAAAGGATCCGATAAGTCTACTTAACAAGCATCTACCGTATATTACCCAACTAACGCCCCTCTCCGGATTAACGTTCAATTCTAAACAACGTAATCAAGTTGAATAGTTTGAAATTATGTGTTGAATTTTTGAAGTTCCTATTGACATCTTTAAATCCTTCCTTTCCACATCCTGTGGAATATCCCACAGCAAGGCATGTCGACTTGCAAGCAAAAAGAAAAAATCGGCCAAACTTATCAAACTGTAAGCGCGACCAAAGGTTAAAAAAGCTTTAAAATAGTTAAAATCTAAGAATCCTGAAATTCTAAGAAAATTCTGAACGCGTAAAAATACGCCAAAACGCGTAAAATTACACCAAACCGTTTAAAATTACGCAAAATTGGGAAAATTGGGAAACAACAAGAATAAGATTTTTAAAGATGTAGAAACGCGAGCAGCTTGAAAAAGCTAGAAGACCTACTCAAGAAAGGGATGGGAGCATCAGAGATCCGGAGAAAAGGTCAGTTATTCTTTGATTAGATTGTCAGGGTCATGACAAGCATAAACGCCAAACGGAGAGCTCATCTCTTACATCTCAGAATATCCAGAGTGTTAATTGTCTGAAAAAAAATCTTTCTTTTTCAAGTGATGAGATGAGTCATTTTGTCTTTGAATAATACATTGTCCAAGGAAATCTAATCACAGAAATTGCTTTCACTTACATTAGAACCTTGACCATGACGTCTCTCCTCCATCATCACCTTTGATACTCTTGCTTACACTCTGACACGAATTACGATCTCTAGTGAGAAAATGGGAACAAAGGGGAATGGATACTTGGTAGGAGATGGTATACTATTTCTTTCTTCAAGTCAGCATTTCTGGAAAATCTCATTGAAATCCCTTTAAAGGCACAAAAGTGCCAACTAAGGTCATACCCAACATCTGAAGCAGACGAAGTTATTGAACCTTAGAAGATGTCAAGGACACGATTTCTATTGAGGAATGAAGGCCTAGTAATGAGATTAGATGAATCAAAGAAGCGCTTGATATCGGTTAGATAAACTCTCGGGTCATTAATCGTCGTCTAAGAAGATATATTAAAAATCGGATTTAGTTTTTTAAGGTCCGAACATTAAAGGCTTTGCACGGTGTTTGAAAATCACAGAAAATTGAGTGGATTAAAATGCCAAAAATTGTCCATTTTGACTAGTTTTTGAAAACCTGAAGCTTGCGGTCAAACAGTGTTACCAGACAGGTCAATTTTAATAGGACAAAAAGTGGTGGAAAATGCCAAAATTCAAATGGGACATTCTGAGTAATTTTCAAACAACGTGGCTTTGACCAAATCAGCAATGAAGACCTGAAAATGATTGATGAATTTTGATCAGGAGATTTATTAGGCCATCTTGATATAACCCTCATCATGCAGAGTTGTACGCCTTTGAAAAGGTAGAGAGATAGATAGAGATGAAAGCTTTCATCTGAAAATTCAATTAACACTAGCTGTATTACGTACTAGTCTCAGAGCTCTCAGCCTCACCAGTTTTTGAGGCTCCGTCATATTTCATCAAAAAGTTTGAATCCTTTTCTCTTTATTTCATCTTTGCAGACACTTAAATATTGATAGATAATAATATCCATGATAAAATTGTGGTTGTTGTTGCCATTTTGACGTAAAGGCTTGAAGCTATTGAGGCTGACTCGACAGATGATGATTTGACCTCAGCTTGGTGATGTGAGGAGGATGAGGCTGCTGCTGTTTCAGAGCTTGACGACCCTGAATTGGAGGACGATGCAGAAGACTGGAGTGAAGGGCTCTCATGTTGCATAGCGGCCGGTTTTTCCTCTGCAAGAAAAGTAAAAAAAAGTGGGGGTAAATGGAGCTTTCACTTATAGCCTGGACCTGTGTCCCAAATAGAGAGTACAGTCACGGCATCCATGTTGGATTTGAAAGCTCGTTTTCTTGCCATATTTTGCTCTTTTTTCATTGCGTTAGTAACTCTCGGGGTAGGTTGCGTGACCAAAATACATAAGTAAAATTTCCGCAGTTGACGAAAAGAGCAAAATGTGGTTTCTGTTGTCTGTACTCTCTATTTGGGACTCAGATCGAAAGGCTCAAAAAGCTCGAAAGGCAACAAGAACAAAATCGTGAATTTAAAGCCTACATCAAGAACTACAAGAAGAAAATACTATCACAAAGACTCAGAGGATTTGGACATCAATCTGATCAATCTATAACACAAAGATATAGAAATAGAAGCTCGAGCAGCTCGAGCGCAATTTCAGAATAAAACCTCAATAGACCCCTTATAATACTTACTCCTAAAAAGTAAAATGTGCATTTTTTGGACACCCAATTTACCTAATTTTCAGAATAAAAACCTCGATAGACCCCTATAGGTGCAAGATTTGCATGTTTTTATTAGTAGCGTTTTGCTACTTGGTCATTTTATATACTCGTCACAACACTCGAAAAAAAAAGACATGGAACAATTTAGGTATTATACCGACCGTATTATCAGATCAGATTTTCCCTCCTTCAAAACAAAATGGTTCCCTTGTAAACAATAAAAGTGTGTGGTTGCAATAAATCTCATCACCATTATCATCATCTGGTTGATCTCTTATTCATAGTAACGCATCGTCCTCATTGACTTGTCTTCATTGGTTGGATAGCTTTTACTTGCCCCTCCCATTTAGCAAGAGTAGCAGAGGATGTTGTGAAAGCCCAGTTCTCAGTCCTCATATCAACCATGGACCGAGAGGAGCTTCCCACTTTATCCTCTTCACAGAAAAGAGCCAATTTGAGCTTTTCTATCAGCAATATTCTCCATGGGGAAAGTAACGCCATCCGAGACCAAGACAGACCGCCAGGCCTGTCTATAAACGCCAAAGAAGAACATTCTGATGCAGATGTCTCAGAAGATGACGAATTGGAAGAGAATACTCATCTGAGAGTTCCACAAGTTCAAAGATCATCTGCGGGGGTTGAACCCGGTTCACCCAATTTTTCAAGTTTGCAAAATCAAATGGTTTCTCCTGAGTTGACACCATGGTTGTACAGGCCTACACCTTTACCTGGTTACTTACCATTGCAGACTAGCTTTCTTACCTCAAGATTTGCAGGTACAAAAAAAGAAAAAATATAGGTTTTAGCTTTTACCTAAAATGTGACTTTTTTAGGCCCAATAACTCCAAGAAGAATAGGTCATCCATACCAAAATAGAACTCCACCAAAAAGGAAAAAACCACGAACTTCATTTTCACGACTACAAATTTGCGAATTGGAAAAACGTTTTCATAAACAAAAATATTTAGCTTCTACAGAACGTGCGACGTTGGCCAAAAGTTTAAAAATGACTGATGCTCAAGTCAAAACGTGGTTCCAAAATAGACGGACAAAATGGAGGTAAGCAGTTATTTATTAATTTTTTCAAAGTTCATCATGGTTAGGAAAATCAATAGACAAATCTTCAGAATGACCCAACAAATCCATCCACAATTTCATTCTTTCTGAAGGGAAAGGCATTTCATAACTTACCTTAGGTGGATTATCAATTTGCATAGTTGCTCCCAATCCTGGTTTGTAAGCAGGCCAATCCTGGCTAGGTTGGCCATTTCTAACAAAATTAGCAATAAAACTTGTGAAATGTTTCATCACTTGTGTTTCTTCTGGACTCAAAACAGGATGAAAATGAACTCTCATAAAGTAACTGATGTCATCTAAATGAGCCACACCTCCATAATCATGCTTAGTCTCTTCAAATTCATGGGCATAAGTCCAATTTCCTCTAAAGTTAAACATGTAAAAATAGACTGGAGCTTGACTTTTTCTAGCCTGAAGATGAACTCCAAGCAATCCTTCAGCATTAAAAATCATATCCCCAACTAATTGAGCCATGGGAATTCTTTGTTCTTGATCAGCCAATTTCTTTCCTTGGGTATAGAAATGAAATAGTTTTTCCAAGTCTTTGGGGTCATCAAATAAATCTCCAGTCAAAGCTTTCCCAATTTCAACCTTATTTTCATCAAAATCTTTCAGTCTTTGTAAACCGTCTTGGCCATAAAAGGTAGATATGAACCAACCCCCTTCTTGACTAGTTAAGCCAGTCATCAAAGGAACCTGGGCAAAGTCACCTTCTTTCAAGTACTCCAAAGGAGACTTGGGCATGAATGGTTGAGCAGCATCTTTATCAAGTGTAGGAACAAATGTGGAAAGTGGCAACTTGGCTGTGGTTTTTTGGAAGAAAGGATGCAATTTCCATTGAGCTTCAGTCAATGCAATTGGATTTTGATTCCTCAAACAATCCATCATTGCTTCAGAATCATCCAATGGGCAATCAAACAATTTCCCCATTTCTTGGGCATATTTGATGTGGGTTTCAGGCTTAGATCTTCCTGCCCAATAACATGCAGCTGAACCACTCAAAGCAATGGCTTGAGACATTAGATTTCGACTCAATGGAGAAATGGTTAACAAATGCACTGCAGCTGAACCTGCACTGTGTCCTAATGTTTTTAAAAAAATGTTTTGAATGTATTGCAAATTGATGCTGCTGCTGGTCAACAAAATTACCTGAAATGGTCACTTTTGCTGGATCTCCCCCAAATAAGTGGATATTTTCTTGTACCCATTGAAGGCCCAAGACCATATCATGAAAACCATAATTTCCTGGAGATGCTGCATCACCAGTGCTAAGGAACCCGTAGGGTCCCAGTCTCCACTGAAGGCTAACTATAACAATATCCTCATGATCCATCATGAAAACTGGCGAATAAATCATTGATGAAGCTGTTCCTATTAGGAACTTTCCGCCATGGATCCAAACCAGAACAGGCTTCAGTTCCTCCTTATTTTTTGCTACATTTGCTGGAGTGTAGACGTTTAACCAGAGACAATCTTCAGAGCCAATTACTTGAGGCTCATTAAATTGGAGGATCTAGTACAGTACTTGATTCAAAAGGGATGGGTCTTTAAGTATGTATTTGAAGTATCTTACTTGCAAGCAAGGTGGTCCTTCTTTCGAACCATCTTTGATTCCTTGCCAGGGCTTTTTGGGAATGGGTGGTCTGAATCTCAATTCATTGGTGGGTGATTCAGCAAAAGGAATCCCAGAATATGAATAGAAGTCATGACCAGAAAATGACTTTTGAATGGTTCCTGAAACTTTGCCAGCTTTGGTTTCAATCAGAGGAACATCAAGTAGTTCATCAGATAAACAAATTGGAATAATAGCTAATAACAAGAGCAATAGATTCATGGCTGATGATGGACTGTTTTTGTGTACAAATCTCATGAAGTTATACTTGTCATTCAGTAGCTTATCTTTGATTTTCTGTGTGATTTGACATTGCTTATGCAAACTTGTAGTTAATCAGTGACTAAAATAGATTTTCCTCAATTGTATTAAAGCAAAAAAGAGAAATGTTGCTGAACCAATCTTGGTAATAGAGGATGTATGTGTATATTTGATCGTTGCTGTCATGATGTACAATAAAATGCCAATTTTTGGCGCCCTGCACCTTGATTGAGAGGCAATTGAAGGTGAAAGCGAAAGAATCATAAAAAAGGGAGGAGAAGATAGAGTCTGAGCTTGAACTGAGTGGTAGCAATCGACATAGTCTTTCCGAGATAGAAAGTGAATTGGTGTTTATGGCTGCCATTGCCATAGGAGCAGCAGCAGCGCTACTAGTGCTCCACTATCCCTTGAAGCAGCTCTCGACTCTAACAACAACCAGCAGCAGCAGCAGCTTTCATTAATTTTGCATGAGACCAGAGAGCAGAATCGTGTTACAAAATGCATCCTCACAAAAGAACGCTAAAGCGAAGGGAGCAATCACTTCTTCCCCACCACACTAGCAACCTAGGAAAATTCAATCTGTACACTATCAAACGCATCAATTATGCCAGGCAGCAGCAGTCGAGCACAGTTTCAAGGGGAACAACTTTTTAAAAGCGTTTTACTAAACTTCTGGGATTTTTCAAATGACTACTTTCTAAATTCTCCAGAAATCTGTTGAAGTACTAACTTTCTAACAAATCAGTTTAGAAAGGCTTTCACTAGACTTTTCATAACCCATCCAGTAGTAACATGTGTTGAATGTATTTTGCCGGGGCTCGTTCTGCTAACATGGTTAAAAGTCAATTAGGCGAATTGAGCAGACACGTTTATCTGTCTCGGTAGGATCATTGATCATGTCTAACAAGCAATTAATTGATCTTCCAGACGCCAGACAGCCGAGGAAAGGGAACAAGAGCGTCAAGCCGCAACCAAATATTTTCTATCCATGCAGCTGGGATCGCTTCCACCGCCACCACCGCCGCCGGTACCTCCAATGGGCAACGCAGCAACAGTGGCGTCGATGGCTGCAGCAGAGGCAATGGTCAAAGATGACAGTTCGATTACTGCTTTGGAATCTTTAAGGCCTTGGACTACTGCATCATAAATAAAAACCAAACCATTTCATAGTTCATTGTTTTTCACTACTAATCTTGCTTGGTTTTATCTCGTGTGATTGGTTTGCGGTGCCCCTGGTTCTAAATTGGGCCCCATTTGTTCCAATCAAAGCCAAATTGGTATCATTAATAAGCATTGGCAAGCGGCTGCCAAAGAGAGGTTGGCTCCAATCAATCTGCATTCATTTGGAAACAGAAGTAGAGAGCAGGAAAAGCTATAGAGAGACACAAACTTTTCTGTCCCTTCTTGTCTCAATTGATTTCGATTAGGAGGACAGTTGATGCTACTGCTGCTGCTAAGACCATATGGTCGCCCTTTTCCCCCTCTGCGCCAGGACTGCTCTATAACTAACAACCGGCAAAAAGAAGAGATCCTATACTGTTGCATGGGAAAACTAAAACTATTCTTGCAAAAGCATTATTTCTGCTAAATTTTCATTAGCAAACTTGAAACTTAGCTATATGCAGAAATCAATTTCTCCTTACTACCGCTTACTTGATTATATCGTTTGAAAGGGACAATAGAGACATTTTGCGCTCTACAATTCCACAGATGGTTGAGCTATAAAAACTAGTTAGGAAGGTACATAGGAATATGTAGGGGTTCAAAATTGCCATCATAATGGGGGTAACTATGCTGTTAGGAAGGGACTTTTAACAATATGTATTTATTACCGTCAACCAAGTTCTCGAAACTCTTCCTCATGGGAAGAAGTATAGTTGGGGCATCAGTATCAGCAGCAGCAGCAGCAGAGAAGAGAAGTAAATCGAATTATTTCTCCATTTTCCTTTGCCGTTCTCTAGGAAGATAGAAAGGAGAGGATAGTAGATAGACGATGTGTCAGTAGCGTAGTTCAATTGTTGAGCAAAAATCGTGTTAAGGGCAATTTTCCCCTTGTGCAGACAGTGCGCATTAGCTTGGTTTCTGGGGATTCAGACTAGTCTCACTGGGAAAATAATTGACTGTCCGTAATGTTATGGGGGCTACTTCTGTAGTAGCCCTTAATGCCTAGATAGCAGTCATGCTTTTTTATGGCTATTATAGCCCCTTTCAGTCTCAATAAGGCTAAGTGTTTTCATATGTTTTTGCACTTTCTCCTACCCCACGCTTATCACACATCATTGTGATGGATGAGCTACTCATCATCATCTTCATCAATGATTCACTTTAGCTACACTAGATTAGCAATTACATTAGGTCAAACAGGTGTAGAAAAGCTAAAGGCCTTTAAATGATATTAACTCAATGGGCAGTACAGACTGGATACCGTCAGTGCATAGCCAATGACTGTGAATACATCAAACCAAGAAGCTGCAGAACTTTTTCATTGCGTTGAGGACTAGAGCAATGAGCATGGATGATAGAGCAGTAGATAATCATTGATCTTTAATTTAACGATAGTGGGACAGCAATGCAGTACTTTTGCAGCCGTGGTGGTCACTTATTTTAGGTCCCATGGGAACAAGAGAGCTTTCAGTTTTATTATAGTGGCCACATGACCACTTGTCTTGATTGTGTCTCTAATGGTGGTTACCCTTAATGGCCACTCATGACAAAGACGTAGACTTTCAAAAAGTCTCTATAAATCATGCAACACTCTTAGAAATTGCGTACTCTGCTTTTTTTCCGCTAGGTGGCGATAGTTTCTTTTTATTCTCTCATCATTTCAATCTGGTTTTTTTTTGTATAAGTAGAGATTTTTTTAGCAGTTGTTTCTTAGTATCTTGGTGGAGTTCTACCTCCTGCTGGTTTGGAATAATTGTATTCATCATAACGTCCACTGCTTGGATATGAACTAGAATAGAAATTTTGCTGGTAAAATCTTCTGTAGGCAATTTTTGTACACTGTGAGATTAGCTATTCACAATCATGTTATTTCTGTTGACTGTACAGACTTTTTTGGGACTTCGGACTTACTATTTACAAATTACGAAATACTTTTTGACTGGATTGCTAGACTATAGAAGAGAGGGAAGAAAGACTTTCTGGATCAAGTTTATCCGGATTTTTAGATATTTTTTAGGTCTTTTTTGTTGCTTGTCAACTTCTTCTCACTTCATTTCAACGTCTTTCTATTGCTTTCATTTTTGATTTGGTTCAATCTGAGGTTTTAAGTTTCAACTTTCACCTGTCATCGTCTCAGCTTTCGTTTCTTTCATTCCGGATGTTGGATGCAATTGTATCTGATCAATTTATCATCATGCGATTTAATTTAATGGATTCACTCATTCATATTTGCGTGCTTTGCTTGGTTTTTTGATTCGCTTCATTTCACTATCATTTTGTATCAATTTTGATAATTTGGTTTCATCCTTTTGCATTGTTTCTTTGTTTTGATTTTGATGATTTGGTTTCATCCTTTTGGCATGTTTATTTGTTTCAATTTTGATAATTTGGTTTTGTCCTTTAATCATGTTTTTCCAATTTTGAATTTAATTTGCCTTTTCGTGGTGGCAGATTTTCTTTCTTTTCTTTCGTGAGTTTTGAGTTTACATTGGTCATAGAACCGGATCATATTTTTTGTTGTTGTTTGTTGAGGATCATTTTGTCCAATTGTGTACATTTCGGCATTTTGCAAAACTTTTCACATTGCGTCGCGAAACTTGGGTTTCCTGGGTGGGTCTCTTGGGTTTCTTGCGCGTTACTTGATTTTTACTTGAGGTTACTTGGAACACTTGGAACTTGGGAGCTTGAGATTCTTGATACACAATAGTAATGAGTTCTTCGTATAGTACAATACAGTGTCCAACCATTTTTGGTCAAAAAGACAATAAATAGACTATAGCTTTCTAAAGGACCAAACTTTGACAAAAAATTAGACTCAATTCTAATTGAAATTTGCTGATTTTTGCATTGTATGTAGAGTCATTTTCCCTACCATTGACCATGAAATCTTCTCACTTTTCGAGTTCTTCCTGAATATCCTATTCTGTGAAACAAAAGATAATTAATCTGAAATGAAAGACTTACTCGAATTGATCTCGGTCTCGATTTCCATAGTCCATTGGTGATCGACTTCTCGGTCTCTCAAAGTCGGGCTCTTGATATTGAGGTTCAATTCTTCCACGGCTACGAAAATCTTGATCATTTGGATTGTCAGCGAACCGATCAAAGCTACCACCTCGGCCTCCACGGTCATAACCTCTTCCTCCGCGGTCATAACCTCGTCCTCCGCGGTCATAACCTCTTCCACCTCGATCAAAGCCTCGACCACCTCGATCAAAGCCACGACCACCACGATCAAAGCCTCGACCACCTCGATCAAAGCCTCGACCTCCTCGATCAAAGCCTCGACCTCCACGGTCATAACCTCGAGCAGCACCACGATCATATCCACGGCCTCCTCGATCATGACCCCGGTTACCACGATCGTAGCCTCTAGGAGCACCTCTATCGTATCCACGGCCTCCACGATCGCGATGGTCAAAGTCACGATTTTCACTTTCAAAGGTTCTGCTTTCATATCCTCCTCCGCGACCTCGGCCTCTTCCTCTGCCACCACGATCGTAACCTCGATCTACACCTGAAGCGCCTTGATCATATCCTTGATCATGGTCTCTAGATCTGTAGTCTCTATCGTTGGTTTCACTAAAATGGGATGCTTGATTTCGGTTTGGAGCGCCTGAGTTGTAATCATCATGATGATAGGATCCACGGCCTCGAGAGCCTCCACGACCTCTAAAGTTCCCTTCGTCGCTAAAAGAACCTCGGCCTCGGTAACCTCCACCACCACGCTCACTTCGGTGATCTTGATCATAAGATGAGGATGATTGAAAGTTGTCGCGTCCTTGACCTCGAGACGATCTAAAGTCACGATCGTTTTGATAGTTGCTTCCGCCTCGACCTCTATAACCTCCGCCGTCACCTCCACGGCCTCTACCACGATAGGGAGATGGGAAGTGACCACGATCTGAACCTCTTGAAGGACCTCCTCCGCGACCACCGCCACGCCCTCTATCTCCGCCTCTGTTGCCTCTAAAACCGCCACGGCCTCCGCCTCTGTAGCTTCCGCGTTCTACAAAGTTGTCCTGATAATCAGGGGTATAACGACCTCGATCACTACGAAAAAATCACTTAATTGAAAGAACAACTTTTAAATAATTTGGAAAGTCTTACTTTCTGGGAGGCGAATAATCTCTAAATGCGTCATTTTGATGAAATGCTTGGCGATCGCGATGATCCGGAGAATGTTGTCTTCGATTATTACCTCTATTTTCTTCGTGGTAATTATCAAAGTTACCGGAAAACCGAACTTCTGGACTTTTTGGCGGCTTTATATAGAATTCTACACGTATTTTTTCGCCCATGAATTCCTTGCCATCCATGGTTTCAATGGCTGTACTGGCTTCATTTTTGTTTCCGTAAGAAATGAAGGCACTGGCAATGTCAAAACTGATGTCTACGATTTCACCGAAATGTCCGAATTCCTCTTTGATTAAGTCAACTTCTACATCATCGGCAATGTTGCCAACAAACACTTTGAAGGGTCCGTTGCTGTCGTCCTCAACTTCCATTCTTTCGGTAAATTCTTCAAATTGGAAATCGGAAAAATGTAAACATTAGTTTGCTGACTGCTGAGAGCTTTAGTGAAATGTCAACAAATTTTGGGGCAATTTTGACTAATTTTCATTTTGCTTATTTAATGGTTTTGTTACATTTGATCGAAAAATTATCTCCCTTATCTATAACTAGAAATGAAAAGTTGATATGAATGGTTTTAATTGTTAAGTACGCCTTTTAATTCATTTTAAATGTTTCAACTTTAGCGAGATTGACTTATCCTTGGTTAGCTATCCAAAAGGTTTCGTGAGAATTCCAAATTCTTTGCGTAAGTAAGGATAATTTTATTTGAGTTTTGATAAAATTTGATTGAGTTTTGACAGTTTTGACACTTTATTCATCAATAGCATACATGGCAGCTGGTCCGGATCCAGATCCGGAAGTGGACGGCATCGGTTCAACGCTGCATGACAGATCCACAACAGTTGAAGAGGGACTATTGGGTGTTCCAGGCTTTCTGTTAACAAAACGGGCAGTCAAGCTATGAATTTTCTTCAAGCCAGAGGTTCCAGGCATAGCGGACCTTTTCCGCCGTTTCAAGGGTACAGGTGTACCCATTCGCTGCGGAACATCTTTCTTGCAATCTTCACAAATGTTGACAATGACTCTATCAAATGATACTTCATGAATATGCTTCTTCTTGGTTTCCTTCTTACAACCATGGCATAGAGTCATAGAAGGCTTCCTCAAATTATAAAACCAGCATTCAAACCTGTATCGATAGGAGATTTTCAAGAGTTGATCATGTTTCTTCTTTCTTTGCGTAGCCACAAGTTTCAATTGGTAGGACCGTCTACCACGACCAGTGCTGATTTTCTTCCGCAGAAAAACGGTTCTATTGAGGGCTCTATAATTAAATTTTTTTTTAAAAAAGTACCAAATGAAAACACACAGAGACTTTTACCTTTCTGGATAGAATAGATTACAGATTTGTGATCGAAGTCTTTGAATGTAGGCATCTAGGAAGCATGAAACCAGACTAAGTCCAACCAAAGCTATTAAAGGTACCAACTGTATCCAATCAGTCTTAACTGGAACAGGCAAGCAAGGATCTGTAGATAAATCAAATGCTTCCAACTTCAAGTTTAACTTTGGTATCTCGCCATCGGCAGCTTCTTTCAAGAGTCCATTCAGTTTGATTCCCTGTTCCATTCCATTAAATGAAATTCCCACCTTTCCATGCTTTTTCAACACATCAATGAAAGAACCAAAGAAATGATCGGCCAAGATTATGGTTACAGTGGCCAAGAAAAATAACATTGGTGACATGACACGTAGACCAATTTTTTTGTACTCTTGATTGCTAAGTTTTGTAGTTGTAGTAATTTTATACTTTTCTTTTGCTTCCCATCTTCTCAAAGGCAGAAGCTTTTCTGGATACCCTTCATCCAAGGTGTCATTGACAAACATGTTGTCAAAGGAATCATCACTTAAGTACTTGACCAAGTACTGGTTAGCCTGGTACAACATGTACAACAATGACATTGAATACAAAATGACTTTGATGTGCGAGAATACAAACTGCAAGACTTCAAAGAAACTTTGCGAGGATTGGACCAATTTTTCTTTGATGCTGGCTGTACTTTTGCTCTGCAACAAGTCTCCAATATTGGCCTTATTGATATCTAAATCATCCATATCAGGATATAGCTCTTTGGCCCAGGCAACTAAGTTGGTCAAGTTGAGTTCTTTTGCATCCCCAGAAAGGTCCGGAATGGAATTTTTCAGGGCATTGATATTGTTACAAGCGTTGATAGCCCCAATGTTAACCGTGGCATAATTGTGTATGTTGGTCCAAGTGCCACATTCCTTATTTTCAAACTCTTCCTTTCTTTTAGCTAGTTTTTCATCCAAGGAATTTCTGACAGTTTCTGCAGCCTCAGCTGCTGTTTTTCTTCCTTTTTCTTCACATTTTTCGGCACATTCGGTTAATTGTTGCTCTGTGTCATTGTGAATATCTTCCAACAATGAAGTCACTTCATCAAATATGCTTGAATATGATGTCTTGAACTTGCAAGCTATCACTTTTGTCTGTTCAAACATGCAAAGAAAGGCTTTGTTCACCAATTTGATGTTTGTGTGCAAGTTTGCAATGGGTCCATCCAGTAGAAGACCAACGCTGATGGTCATCAAAAGTGCTCGACCTCTACCAGTAAAGAGACCGGGGACCACAAGAAGCATGTAGCACCTAACGTAAGTTGAAAAGTAACTACTTGATGCAAAAACTGCGAATGTTGCGCCTCCAGAATACATTCCAATCTTCTGGTTTTCCCATAGCAAAGCTTCTAAAGCCCTATCCGTATCGTTGGCTTGTTTAGTTTGATTTTTTTCGGGGGGAGCTCCACAGTTCATGTCGATACCTTGCCTGTATTGATACAAATCTTTCATTACTGCCACCATTGGATTTAGAGAAATAATTTTTGTCTTACTTGATTTGGGAGATCACAGATGAAGCATTCATGTCACTTTTCTCCACTGGTGGTTTCTTCAATTCTACTTTTACGTTTGTTGGAAGCATAACAAAAACCAACAGATAGTAGACATAAAGTCCAAAAATCATGGCAACTGGCCATCCCGAAACACGAGATTGCCAAAATCTTGGCCATCCGGGCCATTTCGAGGACAGGGATTGAAAAAACCTTATCCAACGCCCTGATCTCGAAAACCAAGATTGGCCTGGTACCGGAGCCTTCTTTCCGCTTTTTCCATTTAATGGCTCATGTGGTGCATTATCATCTACTTGGAAAATGGCACGAACTTTGGCATAATCAGTCTTTTTAGTGTCTATGTCCGCCATGTCTGCATGACTAAAAGCGACTAAGACAATGATAAGGAGTGCTATGAATCATTTTTTTTTCTGATGGATCATCCAAGTAAAAGTTTTGCTTTTTGGTAACACTCTGTACTCTTTGGATTCAATCCTGAGAATTTAAAGGCCATGGAAAAAAAGAAAGCTTAAGTTGCAAAATTAATATTATATCATTTCCATTCATTCTTTATTTTTTGTAGAAGTCGCAAAATTCTTAGAACTTTGAAAAGTTATATTTTTGATAGTGATTATGTTCTTCCGTTCGATGACATCTTACATGACGTGACAGGATGTGATGATTAATTTTTATTCTAACGAAATATGTAATTTTTCATGATTCTTTAGAATTAATTCATATTTTTTACAAAGGTATTTTTTGCCTATTGTAAAAATTATAATCAACATTTACTTTTGCCTCTCTTCAAGTTTGACATGGACTCCATTCTTTGGAAGACCTTGTGGACTAGCTGGATCAATGACCATAGTCTTCTCCAAGCCTGGTCCAGGCAATATTTTGTAATTGGCCATTAAACGAACCAAAAAGGACCTCATAATAGTCCATGCAAATCTCATTCCAATACAATTTCTAGGTCCTTGTCCAAAAGTAAGAAAAGTTGAAGGCATCAATACGTCCGTATCAAAATGTAAGTCTGGGTCAAATTCAGAAGGGTTTGGGTAGTTCTCTTCAGTTTGATGGATTTTGTTTCCAGCCATTTGAACAATGATATCCTTTGGAATGGTTACATTCAATTCAGGAATATAATAGTCCTTGACACAAAGTCGTTCAAGGAAACTGACGCCCCAACATCTGAAGCATTCTTTGACAACCTTTTCCATGTAGCTAAGACCATGAAGTGCATTATAATCCAACTGTTCTTTGCCACCATTGTCCTCAATAGCATTCTGGATTTCTTCAAATACTTTTTCTTGAACTTCCGGATGGTTGGCCAAGAAGAATAAAACAACTGCCATTGCAGTGGATGTTGTATCGTTACCCACAAAGAAGACCAAAAGACCATTGGCAACAACCATAGTATCAATTTCTTCAGGAGTCATGTGTTTTGGTGTGTCTCCCTTGACTTGGGCATTTTTCTCAAATTCTGACTCGATTTCAGCTTCTTCTAGTTTGTTATTCTTTTCCAGATTTTTGAACATGTCAACCCAGAAATCAATGAAATCCCCTTGCTTGGTATCACTATCTCTTCTGGATTTTGTTGCCTTTCTGATGATGTCAACAAAAAAGTCACTAGTTTCTTGGGGTATAAAGGATATCTTTGAGTAGTATCCAATCCAGGATGGCATGAACATCACCAGCATGACTTTTAGCATTTGAAGTTTGCCTCCTGACTGTCCAATCAGCTTTAGCATTTGTTGATAGAAAACATTGTTGTCCGGATCCTTGAATATGTCAGGCTTGACACCACATCCAATTCTGCCTAAAATCTCACAAGTGCAAAGATTCATCAGTTTCTTGACATCCAAATCAGTCTTGTCAATCTTTTGCAAATGTTCCAAGTAGTCATCTGAACATTCATCAATAGTAGGCATGATTTGTTTTAGTTTTCCAGAAGTAAAGATTGGAGACATCATGCTTCTGCTATTTTTCCATTGTTGACCTCTCTCCGCAGTCATCATCTTTGTCAAGTACTTGTTGGTATCCGGATGGAGAGCAAAGGGTCGACGGTCCGTAAAGTACTCAAAATCCTTGATCATGACCTTCTTCATTAATTCAAAGTCTTGAATGACAATGGTAGGTGTACCAAATAATCCATAGTATCCGACTAATTTAGCTTCTGGAAATTCTTCACATAGCACATCAGCTATTTTGACAAAGGCCACTTTTTGACTGAATACTTTCCACATAACATCACTTCCACAAGGAAATGTTCCAGGTTGATGGGGGATGCCAAGCTTCTCAAATAGAGTCATCTTCTTCTTGACATAAAGGTAAAAGACCAAGAAAAGGCCTAGAAGTAATGCCCACCACATTTTGAAGTCAACTGTTGGTTCAGCTAGCAGCTCAGTATTCAGTTCACAGTAAACGTCGCTTTGACGCTATGCAAAGTCTGCTGGTGTTGCTGCATCAGCTGTGATTGAAGCACGAACGATTTCTTTGTCTGTTGCTACCTTGCCTTGTTCCCCCAATAGTTCATATGGATCTTCTTTTGCGTCGTAATATAAGCGTACAACGGACTGGGCTTTCCACCTCATAACTCTGATGGCCTTTTAGGCCTTGAGCAACAGAGTTTGCTCACAGCTGATTTGATTCAGAGTTGTTCAGAATATCAGCATGCTGTGAAGTTTCATGCCTCCTAAGCTAAGGTAGCAGCTCACACACAGAGAATAAAATGAAGTCGAACAGCTGGGTTCCACAGCATCAACATCACACAAAACCTGGCTGATCTAATGTGCATAGAGCATAGAATATGACGGAAGAACACCCTAAAGTTTTTTTGCTCACACTAATGCAATTTTGAGACCTTTCAGATTTGAGTGACTTATTTGACGACAAAAGATGAGGTGTCAGATAATTATTTACCTATCTGATTTCATGCCCCCCATCAATTCTCTTTCTCGTTCTGACGAGTCCATTAAATTCGGCAAAGCGCTCCAAGTTACTAAAAAGCTTAACCAAGCAAGTCTGTGTCTAACGTGACGTTGACGGACACAAAGGAGAAACTTATGGCGCCTCTGCTACCACCACTCTGCTGCTTCAGGTATTGAGTAACAAAGAATACAAAGAAAAAACTGGTTCCCGCCGCTTGGTGGTGGTGGCTAAAGTAGGCCCATCATCATCCCAATGCTTAGTTACGCTGAAATATCCGCAATGGTTACAACAAACTCTTTGTGTCCAATCTGTTTGGAAGAAAATGCCAGGGATTTAGTGACTTTGACTTGCAAACATTTCGTCTGCCGACCCTGTTTTCTCAGACTGATTTTTGTGCCCAACGCTTTTACCAAATGTCCAATGTGTCGAAGTGTCATTTCCTTGGGTAAATTGTTCAAAAAAGGAAAAGAGTTTCAACGACTTAGCTGGATCACTGTGTACGATCAGTTTAAAGCAAGAAGCCTCTGAAGACCTCGAAGACTTTGTTCTCCATGACACCAAAAATTATACAAGTGAACTTTGAAATGTGATGTGTACAATGCTTTGGCTCTCGTGATTTATCTGCACTGCTGCAGATTTTAGCCTATGCAAATATGTACTTCTGTAAACCTAGCTTTGAAAACTGAAAATAAGATTGAATGTGATTGTTTATTACGAAAAAAAAGGTTCAATGAATCCGGATCCGGACACTACAAAATCATAAAAACTAGTACTGATATGTTTGGTTTTAGAATTAGACTCTTATTGACGACGCCTTCGGCGGCTGTGCGAGGCCTCCGGCGGTTTCCTTGCTTCTCTTGCAATTTTTAGGTAGGTGTAAAGATCGATGACAAGTTGCACTTTTGAAAAAAATCAATATTAGATGGACAGCTCCTTATAATTCAATGCCTAACAAGCTAACATTTCTGGAAAAAAGTCTGAAGAATGTATATCACTAACGAGCTGATTTGAATGTGACAAACGTGACAAAACATAAGTCATTCTTGCGGCAATTCATCTTTGGTGCATTTAGATCCATGATCACCTCAATGCTCAGTCACGCTAAAATATTCGCGATGGTTACAACAACTTCCAACTCTTTGTGTTGTCCAATCTGTTTGGAAGAAAATGCTGCGGATTTCATGAGCTTAACTTGCCGACATATCATCTGCCGACCCTGTTTCCTGAGACTGATTTTTGTGCGAAGTACCCTGGCCAAATGTCCAATGTGTCGAAGGTTCATCTCATGTGGTAGATTGTTCAAAAAGGAGAAATTACCAATTGGTTATCAAGCTACTGAAGCTTAAAAAAAATCAATATTCAATACATGATCAATTAAACTTGACAATAAATGTGCCCTTCGATGATAGATACTCTTCGTAAGTAATCAAAAGTTTTAATTCCTTTGATTAGATATGGGATTGCAACGTAGGAAGATGCCTTTCACAAAACCTCGAGGCCTAACCTAGGTTTGGTCAGTTTGATTGTATTCAAGGTAGTGACTGATGTAAGCGTCTTTGATGATGATGGAATGATCATCATCACCATCTCATTTCCATACGTTATGGTAAAATTGAGTCTGAAAGCCATGTTGTAAATCCCCTACATCCTTCATATTCGCAGTAGCTTTTTAGAGAGATGAAAAAAGAAGGCTTTGTCACTTTTTCAAGGTTGTATTCGTTGTATTCAAAGTATGTCACTTTGAATGAAACATGAAAACATATTTGGTGAATTTACGACCTGTATGAAAAGGAAGGTCAATAAAGCATGGAAGTAACGTTCAATAATGATCGTAGTAAGCTGAAGTGCATTCGACTTGTGCATGTACAAATACTGCCACTAATGAACTTCTCGCTGCTCACAAACTCACAAATTGGATTAAAGAAAAACTCACAATCTCACGACTACATTTTCGATCAAGGCACTGACTGGACAAGAAAATAAATCATGAGCCGGAATCCAATAACTTGGTTGTCAAATGTCATGTGGCCTCAAATAAAGAAATCTGATTTATATTTCATAGTCTTAATTCTTTCTTTTTTTTCAAATGTCAAAATACTCAACTACAGAAAAAAATGTATTCTATTGTATTCAAACGCCGCCGCCGCATTGTCATCATGAGACTTAACAAAAGAAGAGAGATTCTGGAACGAACTCCAACTTTCCAATATGCATACCAAAAGCTATCCAAGCCAGTAGAAGTCATCCCCAATTGGCTTCTTCTGCTCTCTCATACTTGCTTGGTTGCTATTGGAGATGTTTTTGGTCTTTGGCTGATGCTAGAAATGCGCGCCTCTCTGAAACGCGTCTCTCGCTCTAATAGTACCACGACCGGCGCTTCTTCTGCTTCTTTTTGGCTACTACTCGCACGTGGTTTTTATGTCAGCCTTCGCCCTTTCGCTTTCTTTTCACTAGTTCAGTCCTCGTGGTACTTCACCCAAGGCAGCACGACGACGACGATCGAATCTGCGAGAAAATCGCCGGGCGCCATCGAGTGAGTGATTTTGGATACTTAGGTCACGAGGGATTGGAGATAACAAAGGAACCTCAAGGGGATTGGAGGAGTGCAAAGAAACGTCAAAACATGTTTTGCCCAAGAAAACGAAGGCCTCTGTCAATACACAATAGGCCTTCGTAATGAGGACTTTCCATTCAACCCTTATTGTATCTTACAGACGATGAAGTAATACGAATCAAAGTTGCTCAACATCCCCAAAACCCCAAAAAAGCCAAGATGAATAAGTTGGCGTTAAGCAATCTGAAAAATCTTCCGGAGGCCAAGGATTTGACTGAGGAGCAAATCAGTGAATTCAGAGAGGCTTTCGAACTCTTTGATAAAGATGGAGATGGAACTATTACGACAAAGGTAATAAGCTGGAAAACTTCGCTGACGCCATATTCCCAGGTGGAGCAGTGGAAAGTTTGACAACTTTTACGAGTTAGTCGGAGGCGGCTGCGAAAGAAAGATTTTCTATTCGCGCCATAACTTTTCAGAACTGTTTTTGCTGCAGCAAAGTGATAATTATGACTTTTTCTTTCAAGCTAATCGATTTAGGGGGTCTGGTTTTCTGGTATTGAAAGACCATAACCATTCTTTACCAGAGTTAGTCAATGGTTTTAGGTACATAGGCCTTCCCAAAAAACATGAAGGGAGGGGTCGACGACAACAATTTTGATGAAACTTTTTTTTATCATCAGCTCAACTGGAAATGCATTTTCGTACTAGTACGTATAGTGTGTCCTAAAGTTGAGCATTCAGTTCTAGCTGAAGCCCAATTTACAGCCATGCTATTCTTGTATTCTAGATTAGCCCCTATCAAAGAGATAAGCTTACAGTATCTCTCTCTACGACCCTGTGCAACTTCCTTCCTGTGAAACATATACTACTACATGCGTGTAGCATGTATTACTAGTGCACTTTTCTCAAATAAAGATAAAATACATGCCGAGGATATCTCATAAGCTTTAAAAACCCGATGTGCACCCATGGGACTTGAGTCCTTCTTCTTTGCTATCTGATGACCGAAAAGAAGTAAAGAACCTTCAACTTGAGATTGATGAGGTTTCAAACTAAACCTCAAGTGGCTTAAATTTGGCTTTTAGTAGAATTTGTTGGAGTAGATGTAGCGGTAGGATGAAGTGTAGCAAGGCAAGGCAAAAGGCAGGAGGCTTTCTAATTAATTGAGTGTGTTTCCCTTGGTACTTCTCGACTATACTATGTCATTTAGGAAAGAGAACTATTAGCCTTTGTTCTCTATAGGAACCTGATTTGCTCAAAGTACTGTGCATCATGATTGTACTATGCATGTAATGGAGGTCGTAATCGTATGTAGTAGCGACCTTGCTTGTTTAGTGGCTTTTGAATCGATAAAGAAAAGGGAAACGACGAGGAAGACAGTAAAAATGAGAACGTTGGTTCTTTTTTTGTGCACCATTCAAAGTTTATACTCATCCATAGACTTTTTTATGCAAAAGGAAACTTTTCACAAAAGAGTTTTTCTTATATTTTTTTCTGGCCCCCGCGCGACGCACACCTCCTTTTATCTTCCATTTTTTGAAGAAAACTGCATCATCTTTTCCAACAGCAGCAGCTGATGCCACATAATCCTTTTCCATTCATCTTCGTCTATTCTATTTTGGAACAATACGCAGAGCATCTCGACGAGAACAGCAGCAAAAAAAGGCATAACTCATAAAATGCTTGGGAAAATACCTTTTTTACACAGTATGGAAAAAGCGTTCAAAATGGTCTCACACATGGTTCTTTAGAATAAGGGGCATTTATGACGTCATCGACCTGATTTACTAATGCCAATTCCGCCAAATCGGCAGTTACGCCAAACCAGCCTGGCCTACAGACAGTAGCGCCACCTGCCGGTTTAGTTCAGCTATGACTAACCAGTATCCCTAAAAATCAATTCTTTGAAAATACACAAGTAACAATCGTCTGTAGAATGAGACTTTTCGAGGGGGATTATCTAACCCTGTGACCTCCTTCTTTGGTCTTCTAGCTGAGAGGAGCATTTGTCCAATTTACGACAAATCCCCAGCAGCAGACTCTAGAAGTAGTCGAATAAGAGAAGCTTAGAAAATACTATTGACAATCTGAGTTTCCCTCCCATTTCTTAGTGCTACTGCAGGATAGGAAATGAGTCAAGTTTTTTTTTCAGTTGGCAGGAAAAAAGTTCCTTCATTACAAAGTTTGCAGTCGAAAAAGGCAGAGCAGAAAAGCCAGTAAAGTATTACTTCTTTACTTCTGCTTTCTATCATTTCAGGAATTGGCCACTGTGATGCGATCTTTGGGCCAAAATCCCACCGAAGCTGAGTTGCAAGACATGATCAATGAAGTTGACATTGACGGCTCAGGTTCCATCGAATTCAATGAATTTCTCACCATGATGTCCAAAAAGATCAAAGAAAACGAATCGAGCAATGATATACGCGAAGCATTTCGTGTATTTGACCGTAATGGAGATGGATACATCAGTGCTGAGGAATTGAGTCAAGTCATGTCGACTTTAGGAGAAAATCTGACACAGGATGAAATTGATGAAATGATACGCGAAGCGGATCTAGATGGAGATGGTAAAGTCGGATACGATGAATTTGCTACTATGATGAGCCATAAAGGCTCAGCATGAATAATACTGCTGTGAATCCAAGAAAAAAAACCAATACTTCTTCTGTAAGATACTATAGCTTGCTACTGTATTTTGAGAGAAAATAGCTCTGTTAATCTTGATGATCTGCTGCTGCTACTCTACTGTTGTTGTGCCAAAGCTGTATTTTTTGTTCCACACCCCTTCATTCTTCTATCTTTCTCTCTCTCTCAAAGACAAGCTGCTTAGCAAAGGAAATTGAAGTAGATGTATTTCATCAGAGTTCTATGTAAGCGTATTATTGTCTCATTCGCGTGCTTTCATCATCAAATGCTCTTTGAGTTTTGCCCCCCCCGGCCCTTCTAATTTTTCTTGTAAGTTGCTCAAGAATAATCAACATCAGAAAATAAAAGACCAAAATACTTTTTAAAATACTACAAGATTTTTTTTGGAATGTATCCAAAATTGTATTATGTCGATTCTCGTCGAGTTGATAACGTTGAGAACCACAAAAGTGCGCGTCCGCGTCTTCCAACCAAGGCTATCATCATCGCATCTTCTTCTTCCTTCAAGCCAACTTTTGAATCCCTCAGGAAATGCATTTTACCATGTTTTACAGGACAAAAAAGTGCCAAATGGTGGACATTTCCTAAGGAACGACGGAGAACAGTTCTTTTTAAGGACCCACACTCGACCCTTTTAAATATTTTAGGTACACAGCTGCCGGTAGAGCAAACTTTTGAAACAATAGAACCAAGTAGTGGACACTAAGGGACGTTTCTTTTATTGTCCACCAAAGCTTCTCTATGACTTTTGTCCATTTCAGCCTAGTATACTCGCGGTCAGCACTGAAATTCATTTTCAGTCTTGTTTTCATACTAAAAGAAGAAGGACGCCTAATTGAAATTAATCTGCCTCGTTTATGACTTTTTGTAATGTCATCAAAATACATTATGGTACAGATGTTAATACAGTACCATTTTGTACAATAATACAAGTTCCCACTTCTGCTAGACCCAAGAATAAATGATGAGAATGGCCAAAAGTCTGCCTTGGTCTCTCATCCAAGCCACCTGGACCTTTTGTGTTCTACCAAGGCTGTGAAAAGTTGATGAAGACAGACTCATCTAATACTAATGTATGCTCTTTATCGTTTTATTTCTTGAAAGGAATACATTTACATATATGTAGTATACTTAGGGTCTGGCATAGCTACAGTTAGAGACTGAAGCGTATTGTTGAGTGTAAATTAAGGTGCAGACCGCCATATTGTTTTCGAACGTTTTCTCCGCCACTTTGAATTCTGGATTAATAGCCATTTGGAAAATGTAAGTACCTGTATCCAATTCGGATACATCTAACCACTGACAATCGATATTGGCATGGTAAATATCCTTGCAGCCCGGAGTGATACCTTGGTCTCCATAGTTTTCACAGTCGTATTTGGCTTCGTAGGGTCCAGTGCAATCATTGTCCTCCAGGCAAAAACTTGCCTTGTGGCCTTCAGCAATGCGGTTCCCGTGGAAGTCCATGATATCAAAGTGGGCAAATACCTGAAGGGTACAAAGTTCAATCAACTGATGGACTATCTTACTACACACAGTTGTAAGCCAAAAGAAATAAGCGTGTAATGTGACTAGTCCTTGATTACAGGTGTGCCAATTACGACTCGACACGCAAATACACCAACATGTGTAAGCAACATGCAATGATAATACTTTTCTCACATAAATGTTCGATATGTATTTGGGGTGAGTGGAAAATGTATTCGAACGAAGTTTTGAAATATGTTGCGAATTTTTTTTAGTTATTTTCAAACGTTGTGGCGGATACATATGTGCAATGTAAGCAAATTATCTGACGATAGCTGCTTTCTTACCTCCATACTGTGATAGTGCATATGACATGCATGCCACTGCCAAGCACTCTTGGGAATAAAAGGTCGAAAATCAGCATCTCCAATGTTTTCTATACTCGTAGTAAACCGCAAAAGTCGTCGAGTTTCCAAGGTAAAGTTGGGATTTTCTCGGCGCATACGGTAAGCTTCTTCGGCCAAACAATTTTCTTCCATAGCACACTGAAAAAAAAAGTTGAATACAACAAAAGATTTTTCAAATGCATTTGGAAGCAGTTCAAAAGCTGGCAGCAGTAGCCTCTGTATTTTTGCCTGTATTCTAATGTATGTGCATTGCATTGTTTCTCCTTGAGTTATTCCTTTACGTGGTCATTCATCTTTGCATAATACATTATTACAAGGGCTTCTTTTAATGTATTCATTCGTTAATCGTGCCCTCATGCCTCATTACAGTAGCTCTCTACTAACTGTATTTACTGCCTTTTTCAGACAAAATTGCTCTACTGCCGCCGATATATCGATTGTAAAATAAGCATTCTTTCAGCAATTAGCTCGATTGCTTGTTGGCTTTTTCTGAGGAAGGAGTGGTTCTGTATCGACAGTAGAAATTAGATAGTACAGCACTGTATTCTGTCAATATTGACAGATGTACTAAACTTACTCACATTGTTTGAAAATTACGCAAAATGTCGCATTTGAATTTTGAAATTTTGGCATTTTCCACCAATTTTTGTCCTATTAAAACTGACCTGTCTGGTAACACTGTTTGACCGCAA